>OZ010680.1:6561416-6614653 GCA_963932265.1 Thymelicus lineola
GGTTTAATATACCTAATGAGGCAATTTTTACAGCATTTAAACCACTTCCTTTCAATTAGTCAATTAGTCTTTCATGTAACTACTATGACTGTTGTTTTGCTCTCTTTTATAATTTATGTTGTACTGTGTGTAAAACTCGTAGCATCCCGAAATGTTTCACATTTTTAACACATCGTGCGCTGTTCGATTTGGCAATCCCGTCACCCAGGTTCCTACCTACAATTTCTGTACGCACACCTGTTTTCAACATCTTTCAATAGATGGCGCTAATAAAGCGGAGAGAAAGTGGTTGTACAAAATGTCAATAGATGGCGACACACGTACCTCATGATAGGAAAGTTTTAATAAGCAGGATAGCGAATAGGCGAGAAATGCGAGAATATTTGTTTTTGGCACAGACAAGGCCGGGTACGAAGTCTGCTCGAAAGCGCTCAAAAATGTTTGCCACTAGCGGTCACGCATTTCGCTACCGACCCCCCCCTGCTGTTGCTAAATTCAAAGTAAATATCATAGTCTTTTCAGAGTCACGTCAAGGCCCCTACTTACAATCTAATCAGTCCTCTACTTATATAGAGTCGAAAGAATTTAATTCAAACAAAAAACTGATCTTATTAGAGTACTACCTGAAAACAAGATCCAGCTGTCGCTCTCGCTCTAGGCGCGTTGTATAGAACAGAGAAGATGTTGGAGCAGATCGTTTATAAAAAATGAAAATGCTTTATGATGTTGAAGGAAAAGACTCAAATACATTACTATTTGCTAGGTGGGTCTTCAAGCCCAAATGCTGCGTACGTGCCATCAAGCAGCTATTCGCCGACCCGTCGCCATGACGCTGTCACCTCGTCCGATGCTGCTGGAGCCCGTTTTTCTTTCTGGCCTGAAGGTACGACAGGATATCTATTGGTCACTCTTCTCTGCGGTCGAAATTCGACCGTAATTCATTAAGTTAAGGGATTACTTTACATTGACACAAATATATTATTTTATTTTGTTTTAAATATATTCGTAAGATAATTATTATGTCATTTTCTCTGTAACTTCTGTAGTTATTATTTACGTAAACTTTAAATATATCAGTGTGAACTCCTACATTCTTGAATTATTCTTGTACTTCCCAGAATTTGATGATTGTTAGAAACACTATCAATATTATATGGTGTAATAATACAGAGTGACTTTTTTTCAAAATCAACGGGTTCGATTCATGTCCATGGATATATTTTTTTAATCTAATGATTTAGTTTTAGTTTTCATCAAAATCGGCCCCGAGAGTCCTTTAACCACTTTTCGCTATTCCTCATAGTTTCGAATTTGGCTATCCACGCCCTCTTGAAAAATTCACCCTGTATATACGAGCTACGAGTAGGTACCTCCTACCTATTAATTTATACTTTGTGTGATATAAATGAGTAAGTGAGACAACCGGGTATGATATTTTCGTTCTATATTAATGCTTACTAACCAATTTTTTCTATGCTTTGTTCCAAGCTGTCTTTTTCGATGGCTTCTTCGAAGGTTACGTTTAAATATCGTAACGGTTGAAGGTAGTATGTATTTAGGTAAACATTGATTTGTAGATTTGTTATACCTTGTTTAATACTATAGGTTTTCATTAATGTTTGAATAATAATTTTTGAAGAAAAACACCTAAGAGAAACAATGTATTAGGCTGGCTATATTTGCCTGTAATATTCCTTCAATAACTACAACAGGTTATAGGTTATTTTTTCCCGTTCTTTTTTTCTAATCTTTTTTTTATTTTCTTTGCCTACCTCACATTTTCACCATCACCCAGGATCAACTGGCAGAGAATGCCATTAGGCATTAAGTTCGCCCTTGTAACCTCTACTTTAAGGTGTTGCAAAAGAATAAATAAATAAATAAATCGGTTGTACGTTAGTATATTAGTTCTATATATATATATATCTATCTAGTATAGTAGTTATTCTAATAATTATATTTTTTTTAATAGTTGGAGTGAAGGAAGAGGCTTCGTCATCGCAGTTACCCAACGGCTCACCCTATTCAAAATGCTTCATGTAGATCCTCATGTAGTATCTCGACTTTATTAGATCTGCTTCATAATGTTTATGTGACATTCGCGAATCAATTATGTACAGGTTCTCACTTATTGTCTGATATGGATAAAAGTAACAGGTTGTTTCTTCTTTCAAAAAGATTTGATGAAATGCGCGAAGGTTTTTTTGTCACTTTTATGTTATATCTAATTTAAACAAACATGTTAATACAAAGTATCCTCTCATAAAGGGATATTAATATTATTTTGTTATAACATTCGAATACAATTTTGATATCTTCATGTCATGAGTTAGTACACTTTTTTATTTTATTTTTCCATCTTATCCATCTTTGGTGGGGTTGAAGTCAAGTGATATGTTTAGTAAAAAAACTAATATTACAGAAATACATCATCTTAATTTTGTTTTGTTTATTGACGTACTTGTTGTTTGCATATGGCAATAACGACTGAAAATAAAAATTTTAGTCTATTCTTACGGTTAATTTACCTGTTACTGTATTATAAATGGACAATGAGCGAAAAGCCTAATGAGTAGTATTTGATGTTGTAATCGGTGTTTAATTATTAAGTAGGAATGCATTTAAAACCCGTAAGCTCAATCTATGCCATAACGCCATTTACGGCGAAAATCTTGCATGTTAATTGGTTCAGAAATACTTAAAAGTACTTAGTTTGTCATTTAGTATCGATAGGATAAGCACACCAACAAGACCACCAAGTTTAAATCAAGATATTAACGTATATTCACTTTGAAAAATCTTTGTTACTGAGTTAAAAGGGGATCGAGCTTAATAATATGGAAACTGGCGTAACTAAGTTAAAGTTAAACATTTAAACATTCAATGAACGGTTAAAAAAACTAAGTTGAAAAAAAAAATCGTAGTGCTATGCGCCGAAGATTCAATCCCCTTTCTGTCAGCCATATATTTTAAAATACACGACTAAACAACTCCGTTTGACTGCGAAAAATTAAAGGTCAAGAATTAATTAATTAATGATTAATTCGATGAAAGCATTCAATAATCATTTTCATATAAAATTCGCTTTTAATAAGACCTTAGGACTTCCAAGTTGTAGCAACGCAGCCAAAGGTATCCCAGCGATAGGTGTTTTTAGAATGGATGTCGTAGAATAGTCTCTTTATGAAATATTAGGTATAAAATTGTAGTGAGTTTTTCTTCGAAATACATTTTAAGCTACCAAAATAAATATGCACCATTTAGAAATCGTGAAGAATCGTGTAGAATCGTAAAGGTAGTTTGCACAATTATTATCATTCCGTAATTAGCCGTTACAAATTTATAGTTTACAGTTGAAAAATTTTCGCAGTCTCAAATGAAAGTAGTTGAGTATGAAATTTTCTCATAATTTATTCACATAATTTATGTTATTAAATAATTAAATGTTTTTTATTCATTCCACTTGTGTGCAAAGCCTTCCTATCGCCAGTAAGTAGCATTAAAAAAACAATGATTTTAGTACTTTATTAGATGTTCATTGCAATCCTGTGTTTGTCAGAGCATAAAAGTATATTAATCTGTGTAAATTATCTACGGATGTTCGTTACAAATATGTAAAAATGTTGTTTTCAATTTTTTAAGTTTATTTTAAGTCTGTTGATCAGCGTAATATAATTAAAGGTTATTAAACGCATTATTATAGATTAACGTGTTTTTTTATCTATTATTATTTGTTTTACACCTTAAATATAGTTAGGTTAATACTCCAATAGAGGTCGTTTATTTTTATAAATCGGGCAAGTGCGTGTCAGGCCACGCGCAATGTAGAGTTTCGAAGTATTATAGTAAGTTTATCGACTATTACTCATTATCTACTTATGCTAACATAGCTGTGATAGTTTTCCATGTAAATTCATCATATTAACCTATTTTTGAGAATTTTTTACTTGTCCAACTGCAACTGACTGTGTCCCTCACAATTGACTCTAACCAAAATAACACTTTTTATTATAAATTATGAAATTTATTGTTTTTTTATTTTATTTAACCAACAAATGAGTGTACATATTCCACGTTTCCATATCTGCCAAACTACAAGCCAGTTTGTCAGCAACTGCAACAGTTTCTCGCTTCACACTCCTATATAGTATTACAATTTTTTTATATATATAATATAATTACTACTTATAAGTATATATCTATCAATATATAATATGTATATTGAAGTTGAAGATGTAATCCATAAATCATCAGCGGAGGGACACTATTCCTTCTGGACATCAGCTATAAGTTCCCGCGGCATGGTTATTAATACCCCACCCCCTAATAATTGTTGAGTACTCAAGTAATTCCTGTCACGTCTCCAGAGAGGTCAGTTTTCGAGTTAAAAACATTAATTTTTTTGTAAGTTTATAGTTATTAACAAAAATTAATTTTAACACATTTTTTTTGGAGAATCATCCCTTCAAGGGGGAGAAGGAGGTGGAAGAGGGACGGGGAGGGAGAGGGAGGGGGAATTTAATGGTATCTGATTTGTTAAACCTACCAAAATTATAAAAGTTAAAATAACAAAGTACTTTCAATATGCGATTATTAGGCAATACGAAGTTCGCCGAGACAGCTAGTCTCGTATAAAGTCAAAGTCAAAGTTGAAGTCAAGCCGAGACAGCTAGTCTTGTATAAAATTCGGATTCAATTCTTCAAATAAAAGTAAATGCCTCTTTTGAAAGTTTTCTAATAGCTTAGAATATTTATATTTGCTAATTAATTATTATATATTATGTTTAAGAAGAGTGTTTATCGTATCCTTCCAGGCCGGCAACGAACTTGCAGCTCCTTTGATGCTGCACGTGTCCATAGGCGATGGTGACCATCAGGTGGGCCGTGCCTGTTTGTTCGCTAACATAAAAAAAATGTTTTATACATTTTTCTTAGATTTTGCTTAAATATGATATAATAAAAAAATGTAATTTTAGTACGGTTAATCTGACTAAGAAAAAATAATTAAAAAGATAATTTATTTATAAAAATTCAAAAACTAAATTAAAAATGTTACACTGTTGTGGACACTCAAATATTCCCCTGGTGGGATTTGAACCCACAATCTCCGGTTTTAATAACCGGGCCTTTCCACCTTAGGCCACAGGGAATGGTACTAGGAATTGCGAATTTTCAATACTTATTGCACAAACAATATCAACTGAAGCAGGGTGAAGCATATTGCGCGCTCACTCGCATTTAGACCTAAGACCTAAGTGTGAGTGAGCGTACAATATGCTTCGGCCTGCTCGCACTTTATGTGAAAAGGAGAGATGAGCCAACGACACACGAGCGAGCACACGAGTGGAATGTGGAGCGAGATACTGCGATCAAAACGGCCGTCAAAGCGTTTGCAGGTTTAACCGGCCAATTCAAAGTTTTCAACGTAATATTTGATAACAACGTTGCTTATTAAATAGTAGTATTTAAATAATAGTATGCTTATTATAGTCCCCACGAACTAAGAATGCATATTTGTCGTTTGTCATCGCAGTGACACTAGAGATGTACAAAAAAAATCGATTCACGAAAGAACCAATTTTTGCAACAAATCGATTCAAAATCGTAAGACTTTCTAATCGATTCAATAATTAAATTGTAAATTCTAAAAACCGAAACATTTAGATATCCACAAGTAACTGGAATGATACTGCCTCCATTGAGCTACTTAAGTTACTTTACCATACCTATACGCTCAATAATTATGTATTTACGACTATAATAAAATATTTTTTTCCTAAAAAAACTCACTGTTAATTCGTCCGCGCCGAATCCAGCGTATGAAATTTGGGTTTCGGTTGAATAATGAATATTCTAACCGTATTTTAATCAGTTCAAATGGCTGCGGTTAGAGATTATCGTAATAAACACTTTTGGTCATGTTCTTATAGAAGAGAAGAAATTAAATTGTTTAATTGTTAAACACAAAGAAAGAAATAAAATAAATTCATTTTTATTTTAAGTTTCGATTACAGTAATGTATCGATTATTATGGTTTTATAAGTGGCTTCATGCCGTCACATCACTTAACGTCAGTGTAGATTTTGTCATCTTCATATAACATTGATTCGCCTTATTTTTTTTATTCAATTTTGCATAAATTATGATGTGATGGGATTTTCACTAGATTATAACGTTTAATATGATTTATAAATAACGTCAATACGAATACGATACAATACGAATAGGGATTTTTAACAAATTTTGGCAAAATCCTTTGTTCGTAAGTAACCAACTATTCATGTCAATTAAATAATTATTCCATTTTGCTCAAAGACGTACGTACAAGGTTGGTTCATATTAATAAATGGCAGCTATCATTAATGCGTTCTTAGATAATTTTGAGTATAAATAACAATATTTGAATCGAATGTATTTCATCTGAATATTTAGTTATGCAGGAAATGAAAGGAAGGAACGCACTATGCGTTCAACGAAACGAAATGTAAAACAAAACAAAGCGTCAGATATAAAATATTTTCTATTGAACTCATCTACATCAAAACCAATCAACGTCATCTGTATTATATACCTACTAGTTAATAAATAAGACGATTCTAAATTTCATACTTTTATAACAAAACTTATAAAAATAACTTCAACTTATGCAACGTGATTTCGCCTTCAATCAGCCTATAAATTTTTAACAGCTTTGATTCACGTTTAATTAGTTTATATTATACCTAGTCTGGCCATAAATACTGTTACATAAAAACTTTTCTTTTTTTCAGCTTTTTAATTATTTTGAATTTGGAACACGTATGTTATTTTAAAAACTTCTTTCGATTTCGCGCCATTTCACATACTTTTTCGTGTTCATTATCAAATTACAATATGGAATGGGGTGTTAAAGAAAATAGGATTGCAGTGATCGCCTTGCACAAAGTGGGTATGGAGCCGTCGTTCATATTCCAGACACTTCAAAAGCTTGGTATCAGCCGTATGTTCGTATATCGTACAATCAACAGATACAACAACACTTCGTCTGTCGAATACCAGAAAAGATCGGGGCGGCCGGGCGGCCGCGTGCTGTTAGAACTACAAAGGCTGTTAATGCTGTTAAAGCCAGAATTCATCGAAACCTCATTAGGAAGCAAAAAATCTTATCGCGAGGAATGAAGATTCCCGCTAGGACTCTGTCACGTATTATAACAAGACCTGAAGCTCGGTGCTTATCATCGATATACAGGACATGCCCTAAATCAATCTTTACAATTAAAGAGAGTGGATCGATCAAAACGCCTTCTGTCGCGATACGCAGGTGAAAGGCACAGAAATATCCTCTTTACCGATGAAAAAATTTTCACGATTGAAGAACACTACAATAAGCAAAATGATAAAGTGTACGCTCACAGTTCTAAACAAGCTGCTCAAGTGGTCGGGAAGGTACAACGTGGTCATCATCCTGCGTCAGTGATGGTTTGGTGGGGCGTGTCTTATCAAGGAGTCACAAAACTGCATTTTTGTGAAAAAGGAGTGAAAACTTCAGCCAAAGTGTATCAAGATACAGTCTTGGATCATGTTGTGAAACCTCTCAGCAATATTCTTTTTAAAAATATACCCTGGACTTTCCAACAGAACTCTGCACCTGGTCACAAGGCACGAACTACCCAAGCCTGGCTTGAAACCAATGTTCCGGACTTTATAAGAGCTGAAGACTGGCCCTCATCTAGCCCAGACCTCAACCCTTTAGACTTCAAATTATGGTCAGTTTTAGAGGACATGGCCTGCTCTAAACGACACGGTGACATTGAGTCTCTTAAAAAATCTTTGGAGCAAGCAGTGGCGAAATTTCCCTTGGAAACAGTGCGTAAATCCATAGATTCGTGGCCAAACAGATTAGAGGCCTGTATAAAAGCCAAAGGCTATTTCGAATAGAATATTTTATTTATTTTTTGCTGAGACTTTAATAAATATGTAGGTATAAATTTTATTAATATTACATTACTTCATTTAAAAAAAAGCATTTTTATTTGTAACAGAACTTATGGCTGGACTAGTTATAGTAACCTATATAGAAATTTAGGTATAGGTGTTTGCTAACTATTTATATCCCCTATATACTATATAACTATCCTTTATATTATGATTCAATTTGCTACACCAAGGAAAAAAGTGGGCCCTCAATCCACACTCATAAATCGAGATATTGGCGATAGATAGTGGCGATTTTTCTTCCAAAGTTCTACTGACCATAATCAGAATCATCCGCCTTTCGGTAATCGTTGGTTGTAAACACAGTCTTAATCAGAAAAAGCAATGTAGATAGATAGATTACTCTTTATTGTACACACCAACTATGCTATTGACACAATAAAACACGTAAAATCTGAGGTACCAAAGGCGGTCTTATCGCTATAGAGCGAGAAGGGTAGGGTGCACAGACAATATAATTAATACGATAAAATAAAAAAGAAAAGATAAAAAATAAAAAAAAAACTAGAATAACATTACTTACACATACAGAAAAAGAAAACATAATAATACGTACATAATAACATATACATAATAATACATACATAGAATATTATTAGAATACAACACATGCACATAAACTAGCATTGAGTGTTAAGGCTAAAACCAAGGTAAAATAATTTAACTTGATTCTTGAAGGATTCAAGGGATTGGGAGCGTCGGATAGCTAAGGGAAGGGAATTCCAAAGACGGACAGCAGTTACAGAGAAGGACTTCATGTAGAAGGAGGAAGAGTAGGTAGGAGTACTAAGCAAAAGATTATGAGTGGAGCGAAGGGATCGATCGTGGGTGAGTGGGTGAATGTATTCATACAATACTTGTCATCTACAAAAATTTGGTTTCTGGCTGAACATTTGGGCCACAATAACGTACCCGGGAATGATCACTTTAAGGTTTAGTGATTTTTTTTACAGTACTAAGCAAAAATTGCAAAGTGCAAACCACAATATTTACTTCCAAAAGTTGTCAATCAAACTTTCATAATAACATGGACATCATTGAAAAATGGTCATCCAATATTACGTCATCCATCTTCAGGTACCTCTTTGAAGATTGTTATCCAGTTATACTAGAGTGTAAATATTGCCACTCACACGTTATGAAAATAATATACCGCGCCCCAATTAATTTTTTTGAGTAGACGATTTCATATTACATACTTTCCTTCTTGGCCGGTGATGCATCGGTGATGTACCTAACGGGCTTAAGGTATACTTAAGTCAATGGACTCCGATAACTTTACCATCATGTCTGCTCATTCGTCGGCTATAGGTAGGTACACATAACAGAGGTGGTATTTCGCCTTGCTTGAGAACTTTCGCTCGAATGTAGTTAGGATTAAGCTAGTACTAAGCCCAGCTGAACTCAAGCAGGCTAGTAGGAACGACGCGGCGGATATCCATCCTTTTGTCGTAAATATTCCGCTGGCACGGACGACGTGGTTTGCCTTGTCATTCGTTATGCGCACTGCGAAGGACTGGAACAGGTTGCCTGCGACCGCGTTTCCGTCTGCCTGTGACGTGGATGTCTTCAAGAAGAGAGTGAATTGGCTTTTACAAAGTTAGTGCGCTCATCATCATGGACCACATCCCCTGCACTTACCATCAGTGGGGATGTTGGTCAAATATTAACTTAATCTAGACTAATATTATAAAGAGGAAAGATTTGATTGTTTGCATTGAATAGGCTCTGAAACTACCTAACCGATTTGAAAAATTCTTTCACTGTTGGGAAGCTATACTATCCCCGGGTGACATAGGCTATATTATATTTTACTACTTTTCCCGAAACGAAGCGAGGGCGATTTCCTAGTTTTTAATAAAAAAATCTCTGATACGGACAACGTGGTTTGTATCGTCATTCATGATGCGTACCGCTGAAGACTATGGTGTGGGCGTCTTCAATAATAGTGAATAGCCTTTTTTAGTGCGTGTAACGTTTGGACTGTTACGCCACATACCATCTGATGGGATTGCAGTCAAGCATTAACTAATCGCGTGCAAATAACAGAATGTATTTAACTGTTCCTTACATTATTATCATAACCCATAACTATCCCGCTGCTGGGCTCAGATCAGTTCTAAATGAGTGGCTAAAGGCCATATAGCCATATAGCCTTTGAAAACATTATAATAGAGAATATTAGGAGTGTAGTCCTAACGATGTTATCATTGTTCAGTAATCAATGAATTAAAAATTAGGGGTGTGCAAAAACCTATATGTATAGTTTATGACCTTATGTTCAAAAAAGTTAATTTTATTACCAATAAACTTAAGCAGCAGCTATTATACGCAAATAGTTCCGGTGGCATCTTTGTATTCGAAAAGTGAATCGGAAAAGTCCAGTGGTATGTATGAAAAGTAATCGTAGCTATAAATACGTGTATAAGTAGGTGACTATATTTCCGGAATGTCATCAAATGATAAAGTTACTATGATTTTATGAGGTCTATTATAATTATCCTTCCATCTATCAGCCTTTGAGGTTCACTGCTGCACATAGGTATGCCTCTCAACCTTGTGGCACTTTGATCAGAACTGAACCTATTCAAAAGGTTAAATAGGCAAAAGTGAATTATGAATGTATTCAGAAGGTTCAGTCCGGCTGTAGCCGGTGCCCGCAGTCTTCTTTATTTATGAAGTAGGTATCCATTAGTAGTAAAATGGCCTATTAGTAACCTAATTCTTGAATCTTAATAGGAGAGTGCGTTTTGGTACATCTCCACTTACCATCTGGTGGAAAGGTGGTAAGTAACAGAAGAACCTAAGGATAGAACAACAGTTGTTAACATGTGTTACGTTCATGTTTGATTCTAGCAGGAGAGCGGCACCAAGCCAGTTAAATAACCTTTAAACCATGCAAATTTTCACAGAAGTCAATTTCAACAGCGTCTTGTATCAATGGAATCTGGCTTGGGTTTAAAAATGGTGTTCAAATGTTTCATTTAATAGAGGCCTTAGCCTCGTAGCGAAAAGTCCCCGTTGGGTTGTACTCGTATAATAAAATATGACTCTTTCCACCTCAATCATCTGTTAAAAAGTTATGTCTTCTACCTTTGGTGTTAAGTATTCAAAGACTCAGTTCTGCTCTTAAACTAAATGGTAGAGTACATAATTATATTTTAGTCCACCTCAGTTAAAATAGTGCCCTGCAACAGACAATAATTGGCAACATTTCTTCATCTGCCATACTTAACTAATTGATACCATTATTACGATTATTATTTCTCCATGGAGTTCGCCTGGATAACTACCACCGCTAAACGACTCATAGTGTTCCGGTTGGGGGCTTGAGACCCAGTTCTTTCTTTTTCTTTCTTTCATGGCCGACAACGCATCAGTGATGCCTTCGGTGTTGCTGATTTCCGTGGGCTAAAGTGGCCACTTACCATCAGGTGGATCGACAGCTCGTTTGCCGGCTATTTCCATAAAAAAATATAGTAATAGGAACTAACTACAATGAAAGTCATGTGTACTTTGCTGGAGAGATCTCTAATGACATTTATTATTCATATCTTTCAAAGTGGTAACATGTTTCTTATCACATACAGTACCAACAGACAGGTAAAATATTTGATAAAGTTACATTTATCATTTTCAGAGTTCCGGACCCGGTGGTAAAAAACGGAATCCATAGTTGATAATTATTTCAGAGATAAAATTGAAATGATAATTATGATAAAAACAGTACCTAAAGATAGGTAAAGTAGGTACGTTTATTATAATATTAGATAAAGTTACATCTATCTATCTTTTTCAGGGTTCCAGAGACGAATGGTTAAAACGGAACCCATAGTTGATAATTATTTAAGAGATAAAATTGGAATGATAATTACGATAAAATTTTTTAATATCTACGGAAATACCAGCCGGCCCTCTATTCATATCGTCACACGTAAAGATTTTGCTTCGTCTGTTATAACCAAGGCTTAGTCCTACGTTTCCCTCACAAAATCTCTTCCCTTATCACAGCATATCACAATCAATAAGTATCAACCTCTGGTGTGACGAAATGTATAGATAGCTTGTACAGCTTATTTTATGTTCATTTTTTCGTCTGTTGCTGACATTTAGATAAGCATGAATATATTACTAGGTAATAAATAACACTAATACATCAATATGATTAAAATTTAAAACATCTTAATCTAGGCCCTTTGCCAATGCTTTCACGAAAACGAACCCTACTATTTGGGGAGTTTCAAATTGTCATTCCAAAAAGGAGTTATCATTTGAAACACAGGAAAATTCGGAAAGTAGTACTTGTTATGGAATTCTGAAATACTGATTACAAGAATTTCACCCTCCTTCCGCTGACCACCTCCCCATTATAATGGCTTTCGTCTTCGTGTAATTAACCATCTAAACATCAAATTGATTGATTGATTATAGGATGACCTTATCAGGGCTTTTCATTTTCTATTACACTAAATTAAAATCTTTGTAGATATATAGTACGACAAAGCCTACCTCTAGGTCTAGAGTCAAAATGCAGGCAGGTATATGAAGAGAATAAATTAAATAATATTTCACCTTCATTTCACACTGCACGTACTAAATTGTATAAGAGATAAAAATAGGGATACAATCTAACTTAAAAATGTATATCAGAAAAGTAGCACAAAAATACTTCAACTTGCATATAATAATATGCAATAGTCGTGATTGTAAAGGATACAAATAAAATTATTTATAAAATGAGTAAAGTAGGTAAGGTAGTAGGTAAGGTATCGATAGTAAAAATTGCACGCTGCGTGCGAGAAAAGTTAAAAACATTAAAGCTATTTTTATATTGACACGTCGTGTACTACTTAAAAAGTTTCGAATATAGTTAAAAAGTTTCCAAAGTTCTTAACATCAAGTTGTATTAATAATACTAGGTGACATGTCATTGTGGTTGTATGTTCAAACAATAAGCTTTTCATTTGCGATAATTACAAGACATCAATACTTATGTTAAACACCAAATCCTTGCTACGTGTAATACTAATCTCAATAGTTTATTTCTTAGTCGGTGTATGATGTATATTGCTGAATAAATATGAGTTATTATCATTATTACTCGCACATATAGAAACAGTTTGAACCCATTTGTCAATTCATAGTGCTAAATACTTCTACAATTTGGAATCTTATGTTTTAGATTACACGTTTATTCGTATTATGATACGTTTCTCAAATTTAAAATTATTTAGTTTTTATTATATTACTTATTTTTTCATCTTTCTTATTTTTCTTTGCAATGTAAATTGCATTTTCGCTATTTACGATCCAATAATCCTCATGTATAACGCCGAACCGAAGTTCAGGGACCAAAAACGTTATTTGTAAAGTCCTTACATGGTATCAAAAATACGTTTTCCCAATTTTGAATTCCCATACTCATAAAGCCACCATAAATTTACTACCAAAGCCCTTCTCCTTGGGCATTTTCAATGCGATGCATCCTTTTTAAATCTCTTCACACGTAGGGATTTGCTACGTGGTTCAGCTGCTACATGAAGCAGACCAGGCGTCCGTTCCACAGTTAAGGAATGTCCTCTCTCACGGATGGGATGATTCAGATAAAGCATGGAGGGACTTTGAATTGCACTAAAGCGCCTATCTTTGAAAGCAGCAGAGTCATAGCCAGCAGCCATCTCACTTCGTAATTCAGAATTATCTGATGATGTCGGATCTTCTGAATCGCTGTCATCGTCGTCCATGTGAATGAGTCTGTAAATATCAATTTCATTCTATAAATATCAATTTCGGTTTCAGTTTTGTACGCAGCGTGCTTCACAAATGCTTTGCTATGATCATGCGAGCATATTTGCGCTAACCAGCGAGCATTGCTTTAGGTGATTAACAGTGACACGCACAGCATTGTTTAAAATTAATTTGTTTAGCATTAGCGTTCATTACCTAGATTCCAGTTTATTTATTCGTTCTTTTATTTTAGCTTGTTCCTCTCCGATATCAGTTAATAAGCCTTGCAGACGGTTACTCATCATTTCAACTGTAGATTCTAATTTATGCACTGTTTCCTCCAAACTTTGCTGTGTCGTTTGAGCATTTTGGAATATAGTTTCATCCAGTAATCCGTCCTGTGGTATAAATATCTCATTATAAAGAGAATTCTGTGTCTTCTTGATTATTGGATTATTTGGTAATGTTAAACAATTAGTTAAAGCACAACAATTAGTACGTATGTTATATTTGCTGTTAATGTTTTTAATTAGTTTAAGGATGAAATGCAGGATAAAGCTCATGAAGTGATGAATGAAGGTTAATATTACAATAAGCTTAAGAAGCTCCTAAAGTTTAAGATTAGTCTTGTGGTATAATACTGGTCAAATTTATTAAATATTTATATAGATATTTTTACGTTTTAAATAATGAGCTAAAAGTGTAGAAGCTCGTAAAGTAGTCTTATATTATAAGTGTAGGATTATACATTATAATACTGCTTGTTTCCCTGGTCCGTATGAATTGTAATCATTTTAGAATAAAGGGCAAGATTTAATATGACGCAGTTTATTTTTTCTGGAACGCACCTTCCTCAACAATTGGCAACCGCGTTCAGTAAGTGTAGCTCTAGCATCCGGGTAATCGGCAAGTGCTTCCCACAGGTCCTTTTTAGCCAAGCAAAATAGATCCGAGTATCCCAACGCCCGTACGTTTGCCGTTCTCCTGTTACCAGTACGATTGCCAGCAATGTCCAATACGCTTACTTCCCCAAATACCGATCCAGCGCTTAAAGTAGCCAGTACAGTTTTGCCGTCATCAGCTACCACCTGCAGCCTGCCCCTTTTTACAATGTACATTTCTTTTCCAACATCTCCCTTACGGCAAATATAATCCCCTGGACTAAAGACTTGTAGTCTTAATTTCAATACTAAAGCCTCAAGAAGACCAGGTTCACAATCTTGGAAAATTCTAACTTTTCGCAAAGTATCGAGGTGGACACGAATAGCAATTTCGGCCTTTAATTTATCTGGCAAAGATGCTAACACTTGCTCTTCATCCAAAGCGCCACTCTCTTCCCAAGTATATGCAAACCACCGAATCACTTTTTCCTCCAGATCACCCGTCACCTTTCTAAAGGACATATATTGCTTTACACCATCCATCTTATTTTGAAACTCGACTCGGGAAACGTTCATGTTTGAAATCATGGATCCGATGTTGCCAACAATTGTTGCGAAAATCAAAACTCCAGCAAGAAAGTCGACAACTACAAATATATATTCAGAGTCTATCTCTGGCTGCGGTGTCTCCCCAATAGTTGTAAGGGTCAGAGTAGACCAGTAGAAGCTATAAATATATTGGTGAGCGAGTGTTCTGTTCCTGTCACCCGTGTTGTTGTAGACCCAGTTATCGCTACCGAAACCGATCGAATAGCTTATCGCAAAGTAAAAGCAGGCATTCCAGTGAATCAGGATCAAAATCGCCATCACCACCTGTAAAATATATAATTGTTATAGTGGACTATCAATTTACCTCTTTATTATTTGTACGATATAAAAAAATAATGACCTTCCAGATCCTGAAAGCATTGGGGTAACTAGTGGCGGTTTCAGTGCGGTCGAACCACTCCCACATTCGAGGCAGGCGGAATAGTCGATTTAGGCGTACAATAACAGGGCAGGGCAAACTTGCCTGGAACACGACAAACATTGACACATTCAGTAATAACGAAGTTGAGGAATGCGTTTGCTTGGAAAAATTCTGTTTTCCATTTGTGTTTGTTTGTTTAGCTTTCGTATTTTATTTATGTAATACTAACCTGAGAACAGGTGCCTGGCGACCACCATATATAGGCTAAATCCGTGGGGAGCAATGAAATTATATCGTAGTACCAAAGGTTGTATTTTAAATAATGTACTCGAAGCATTGTTGAATCCTTGACTATAAGGCCCTGCTCAAGATAACCTGCAAGAGATTATAAATTCAAACTTAGTTTACTTAGAGTGAACTTAGTCTAGCTTGTGTTGGTAGTTAGTATCGAATTCCTTGTATGTGAATTTAGAATCTGAGTTTATTTTAATGTAAATGTCAAAAGGCTCGTTCAGAGAAAGTTTATGTATAGAGAGTGTTTATGTGTAGATGAAGTTTATGTATTCTAGATGTTATGTTTTATTTAATGTTGTGTATAATATAATAACTACCTACATAACAATAAACTACGACGATGCTTGCAATTAATTGCCTAGTTGTTAATTATTGCCCGTTTTTGACCTGAATATACATATTTAAAGATTAAAAAGAGAAAATTATTCATTGATTTGCTTTCATCTTTAACTTCGGCTATAGTACTGTATCACGCTATCGATTTAAGTCAATCTTATGTATAAAGCAGACAAAATGCAATATTTATGCGAAAAACTAGGCTAGGTGGAATGTTTGTATACACGTTAGCTAAATTTGATGACGCAAGGCGCGGCCGACGCACGTGTAGGTGTCAAATTGTTGATTTGAGAGTTCACATCGAATCTAATGCTCGTAAAATGCTCAGTCGTATTGAATTGAGAACTCGTCAAGATCGACTGCTTTGTGTACAAAACAAGAGTATTTTTTGTGTGTAAATGGATAAGGAGGATAACTGTATAGAAGAACCTTAGCCATCCCATAGATATTGCTATTCCGGTCTTTGCTCTTTGTTCGAAGGGAAGGTTTGATTAAACAATGTATAAAGTTAAAAATAGTCTCTTTCGTTACGTTCAGCTCACAAAGTAGATGAGTATAGGTTTGCTAGGATACAAAATAATACAGATATCTAAGTGAATATCATTAATTGGTTTATGAATGAAACAACGGGTCTATCTACTAGTCCCGTTACATTGTTCTGCGACTTACATATTTACAACGTGCATGTTTTTATTACAAACAAAAAAACCGTATGTAGGTGCCTACATAAGTATATAGCCACGAAAGAAATTGTACTTCTATAATAAAAAAGCAGTAATAACTTCTAAATTTTTATTCCACGTAGAAAAAAGTTAAAATAAATATCGAACAAATTTAAGAGACATTTTATTTAGAAATTAGATGTTTTATTTCTGGTTGCTGGTCCTACATGTTGGTTGTTTATTATCTGTAATATTGTAACTACATAAATAGTATACCTATTTTGTATAAGTGTAATACAGTGTAATTGTGTATACAACAATGTAATGAAAATTAAACGAAACATGTAGGTAATATTTTAAACAATACCATCTCTTGCAGAAATATTTATATTCAAGTACAAGTATAACTCTCAAGTTCTTAATTATACGTTTATAACTTCAACTCTTCAAAGCCAAAAGTTAAATCAGTTATAATATTACAGATATATTAAATTCGCTTATTGAGGTATAGAAAGTAAGCACATTCGCGTAAGCATAAATAATGTCACATATTGTATAATTAATTACACAGATACAAAGTTACCTACTGCTTTGAAAAGAATTGTTGTTTCACGCAGAGCCATTACCTGAAATATATTGCTGAAAACTTTACCGATAGTTTCACAAAAAGCTTTTTACATACGATTTAATTTTCGTTTTAGTTTATAATATAGGATTATGTATGTTATCAAATAAAATGTGTCATAGAATACGATAGGTACTTACTTAATGCTTACGATGTATATGATTGAGCACAATTCTAAATGTTTAACCACGAACTTTACGAGTATATGTATGTTATTATATACAACCGGACGGCCACCCGAAGATATATCTAAAGACGGATCACGTGACATTTTTTAGATACATCTCTTGATCCATCTAAGATACCTCTTCGAAAATTGCTTTCCAATTGTAGGTGTATTAGTTACATAAAGATTTTACCAAGTATCTAGGATGATCTAGCTGATAAACCTATCTTAGCGAATTGTACCTTACATTTGATTACAGACTGAGCTATAGTACCTTCATTTGCCTTATAACCAAGATACCTGTGCAGGACACTGCATCATCCAATCAGCAAAGTTGCACCCTTTTGCCTCCAGCGCTTTAATCATTCAGTGTGATTTAAAATAACACGGTTTCTATGTAATTTTGATAAATTCTTAGAGCAGAAATAGTGGAAAAATTAAATCCGCGAAACTTTCGTGTAAAGAGCCATCAATCTCAAGGATTTTCTAAAAAAATTCGGTGCCAATTATTTAACCTCATGAATGAAGCTATTGATTGTACGTTGACACATTTTTCTTGATTTACACCATTCCTCAAAGTTACATTACATCGTACCGAGCAAAAGAATTTATATTTATTTGGGACAAAAACCCGCGTATAAGTTTAAGTTTTTATCATACGCTCTGTCTTAACTCTCAAGATGCTTACACTTCAACAATACTCTAAATTATTCTTGAATCTTTATTTTCAATAAAATAAGTTCGTCTTTTCTGGTCGCCGACATCTTTATAATTATAAGGAATATTAGCGGTTTGGCTACAAGTAATTGACGACCCACATTTGAGCACGGCTCTATTGCGATTTGCATAAGAGGTTGGTCTTTGAGTTTCTTGCGACAGTGGGCCGTCAATGGATTGTCTTCATTCATCAACATCAAGTACAATAATAATATCGCACCTTCAGTGGAAAAAAGGCATAAGATGAATATTGCAATTTTATAGGAGAGCAAAAAAACTGTTAGTAAGTAGTCAAAGGCATTTACATTACGATTTCTTGCACAAAACCGTCAAGATTAATGATAAAAATTTGAAAAAAATTGAGCATATGCAGCTTTTGTCCCTCTTTCCAATCATATTAATAACTAAAATTCAACGTAAGACGACTTACTCTTTTTTCACTGAGGGTGCGATACCATTATGCCACTGTGAATGTTATGAAAAACCCTGAGGTAAGTAATAAATAAGGTAATAAGCTCAACCGAAGGGAAATTCGAGGTGCGTACCGAATTTCAATCAGACCATCTGAGTGGAATGTGAAGGTTATATTATAGACTTAATAACTAATACTAATTATTTTGTTACATAATTATCATACTACACTACTAATATTACGATAGCCCCTAGAAGAAAATACATTTTTTGTATCTGTCTTGTACTTGCATGATAAGAATCATACAGTGTAAAATAACATACGACATTCACGACGATTGGTGTCTCTAATATATATTTTGGCAAAGAATATCTATAAAATGTCATATTTACGTAAAGTACAATCGCATGACGCATGATATTCGCAATCGTTCGGACATTAATTTGACCAACTCGCAACTAGATTATATAATACTACTTACTTGACATATAATTACTTACTTTCATGCATGTGCACGATGGTGTCCATGAGATAGATTCCGTCGCAAATGTAGTCGCAGACAAACCAAAGATATGTTGATTTGTCAAGCTCCCAGAACACGGCACGTCCAATCATGAAGATTATGTTGTACATTAAAGCGCCCGATACCAGCGCCAACCACTACACAGAAAACAGTACAATTTATATTCACATAGTAGATATTCAATTTAATTAAAAAGAATGTTATTTTTATGTGTTAATAACGCATAAAAATTTAGAATTTTCTAAGCATACTGTCTAAAAGTAATCAACGTACGAAGATCTTCTCTATATGTATAGTGAAAATTAATTATTAATTAATTATTTATTTAAGTTATTAGGTAATCCTAGCGGCCAATTTGTACAACCCAATAATATTAACCTTTTTGCTTATCAACAACGGGTATGGTACAAATACTACGTCCGTCTACGTACGTCTTTTATCTTATTATGTGCATGTGGAAGAAGGTATATTCTACGGTGTTGGTAATGAAATGATATTCTTTTTACTTTGCTTCATGATATATTTCCAGTTCTCCTAACTTTCACACCAATAGCAATCTCTATTCCTCTGTGATCAACAAAAGAATCCCGTAGAATGTCCTAAATAGATTGACATGTTCCATATTCTAAATATTTAGTGTTTCTACATGACTTTTCTTTTATTTAATAACAGCATCTGCATCGGCCGATCGTTGTAGAACCAAAGTCGCTCACCGACATGCACATAATTTAGCAGTAGCAACTGAATTATTGACTCTCTATAAACGATTGAGACGTGTATTTATAAAATTAATAGATTTATTTCAGCAGCGAGGAATAATTATGGAACAAAACTAAGTACAAAATTTGTAAAAATAGAAAAGTCGCGAATAGCTACGGCTTATTCCTCACGAGGAATTGATATGTTATCGGCATAAGTGTACCTAGTTACCTAAATACCTATCTAATAAAACGTGACAGTTGCAAAAAGTCATACCGAGTAGTGTGCCGGAACCGCAGTATCAAAGGCGAGCTTCATACCGCAGACGGTGGACTTAGTTTGGTCGAGAGGTTCTTCAGGATCACGAAAGGTCTGAGCAGCAAACTTGTCCAGGAACCAGTCTGGAGGCATCTCTTCATCCTCACTGTTGAAGCGACGCATCCAGCGAGACAATTTGCGCCGGAACCAGCCCTCTTGAGGGACCATATCATCTTCCTGGAACAAATAATACTGGTGAAAATGGAATAATTATGGAACAGTAACACTATACTGCGTTTTTTCAGACGAGACTTATTTTTAAGCAAACTGAATACTACTTTTTATACTACTAAGAAATCGCCCTCGCTTCGCTTCGGGAAAAATATTAAAAAAAAATCTATCCTATGTCACCCGGGGATAGTGTAGCTTCCCAACAGTGAAATTATTTTTCAAATCGGTTCGGTAGTTTTGGAGCCTATTTAATGCAAACAATCAATTTTTTCCTCTTTATAATATTAGTATAGATTACAGATTAAAATGTGATTCATAAAAAAATTGTAAATAGCACCTCTTTCGTTTAGTTAAGTACCCAATTTTTTGTTCTTCTCTAAATTATGTTCATTTTGTTTCTGCCTTATTTTGAAATTACAAATACCGATAAAAAGATAGTGTATGTTTGTGTACCACATAGGATTCGTCTAGAAAAAAGACTTTACAGTCACTAAAGGTGAATCTCAAAAATGAAGCCATTAGTAAAATAAATTATTCCTAGTTACAGCTAACATTGAATTTAACATTTCGGTGAAGGAAAACATCGTGAGGAAACCTGCACACCTAAGAGTTCTCCATAATGTTCTCAAAGGTGTGTGAAGTCTACCAATCCGCACTTGGCCAGCGTGGTAGACTATGGCCTGTACCCCTCACTGCTCACATTGTGAGAGGAGACCCCGAGCCCAGCAGTGGGACAATTATGGGTTGTTGCTTTTTACAGCTAACATTGACTGTGTAGGAAAATACTATATTTAGAGTTACATATAATGGGGAGTATGACCACCAATAAACACCCTCCATAACATAGCCAAATGTATATCTAACCTAAATAACTGGTCGCTATCTGATATATACATTCCGATTTCCGGTCAAAAGATGCAAATGCCAGTTTTGTTTTAATGACAATGGGACTCTAATTTTAGTGCTGAGTAGTATAAATTTCCCTTAGTAAATCCCATAATAATTATTTTGCTTGATTGACTGCAGGCGGGATCAATCGGAACTCGGAAATGATTATGTACCCACAGGCAAAACTTAATTATTAGCGCTCTGCACGCGTCTTTGACCGCAGTTTCCAGGATAATAACATGGATAGCTTCAGGGATCTGAGATTATTTTCAATAAAAATTATATTCAATTGCAAAGAGAAGGAATATATGCAATTATATTCCTTCTAATTGCAAAGAGAAGGAATATATGCAATTATATTCCTTCTCTTTGCAAGTTTACATTTTCAATATTTCCAATACTCAGACTGTTCGTTCATCTGAGTTCCAATATTAGAAAGAAAGAAAGAAAAACGTTTATTTCTGTGCCAATTAGATACACACACGAACGTAGATATAACAACAATAAAATAAAGAAAATTATTAAGCATTATCAAACACACCAAAAAAATAATTAAGAAAACAAAAACTAATATATAACTAAATTGGTCTGTTATGCTAGGTATGTTATGCATCCAAAGGCCCAGAAAATGGAGCTCACTCAGTATACTGCCGTAGTGGTACTCGTAGCTACGGCGCTGATTTTCAGTGAGTCCATTTAGTGATGCACGGACGTCATTGTGCTGAACAGGTTTATACTCATGTGACAGTGGTGTGACGCATTCCTAACTAAATAATCTCGCTAAGAAGCGACGAGGAGGGCAAAAAGGTGAGAGGGGTATGCGTTTATTACAATATTTTGCTATTTTTGTAACTTGGCAATGAACGACAGTGGTGTTACGAGTATTTTCAAATACTATTGGAACCAAAATAGGGTTGCTCTTCTACAATGTACAATGTAGGGTTACTACACATTCATTTCGACGCTTGAAAGAAAATTTTACTAAGCGATATTGAGCTCACCTTACAGGAGAGCAGTTTAAAGTTGGAATTTTTAGAAAAAAAAATCATAATTTTTTTGTAATCCTCCCCGAAGTTATTCTTACTGTTTTGGAATCTTTATTTTATTACCTATATTGTAGTATAAAATATACAACAACTTTTCTAAGAATTCCACTTTAAAATGCTCTCCTGTAAAGTTAGCTCAATGTCACTTAGTAAATTTTTCCTTTCAAGCGTTGATTTATATAAATAGGCGTACAATAACTACCCTATAACCTATAACCTATTCCAGATAATGGTTTATCTGTGTGTTAAATTTCATGAAAGTCTTTTTTTTGAGACTAAAGATTATTTAAAAATAAAATCCATTCGGTAGATTTTACTAAAAGAGGAACAAAATTAAATATTCTCACAAAGTTTCACAATTTAAATGAAGCGAAGATAATAGACAAACGTGTGCAATTTTGTTTGCTAGTTAAATGTGTGAATAAAACAATAATTTAAATTCATCATTCATATTCAAGTTAACTTGTAAATAAATTGTGGTTCAGTTACATTACGCAGAATTGAATTTTATAAACGATGTGGTCTTTACGGCTCACTTGCAAAAGCCACAGCAAAAACAAATTAGTATAAATATACACAATTAACAATTGATTTTAAATATTCTCTTCCGGAAAATCATCAGGTAGATTTTACATACAATTGCAACTACAATAAGTATGAATTATATAATTCAGATCGACGCTTGAAAGGGACAATTGACAAAGCGACATTAAGCTAACTTTACAGGAGAGCTGTTTAAAGTTGAATTTTTAGACAAGTATAAAGCGCTAGTATTCAATCGCATTAGTTCGGAAACACGGAAAATGTAGTGCTTTCGAAATTTAATGTTCAGTTGGAACTTGGAAATAATTTATGATTAGCTGTATTCTTGCTCACAGTACAAGCCGGGTACTAGCGGTTTGAACGTTGGTCTCCCAAACGCAGGGGCTCGATTTCATATCCTGCACACCATCATATTATTATCATTATCACTTGATTCGGCGATTAATCACTTGATTCGATTGAAGGAAGACATCGTGAGGAGAAAAATGACCTTTCTTCACTTAAATCTTTAATCTTAAAAAAAGGTATTTTTAACTTCACTGAAGAATATTGCTGTGCATCCTACCTGTGGCATCGTAGCTCTCAAACGGATGAATCGATTTTGCTCTTGTTTTTAATCGTGAATGTTCTCAGCTATGTTTAGTGTAAAACTGTCGCGGGTTTTTTAATTTTAATGTAAGATTATTTTATTATGAATATTAGGTAAATTTAAATGAAAAACACACTAGTTATATTCTTTAAAAAAATAAAACGTAGTAGAGAATGCTGTTATTCCGCTATGTGACGTAATTTGTGAAACGTCATAAGTCTGCACTAAAGTTATCGTTCTTCGTACACGGTGCTATATTGCGAAATGTTTACGACTCATAACGCCTGAACCACCCTGGACATTGCATCGGATATAAAGATGCGTTTTTTGATAAAAGAATAACAATACCTATCTGCTTTTATACAAAGCGGATTTAATTAAGAAAATGAATAGCAGCTGTGTTATAAGCTACTGATGCTTTTGTATCTTAAGTTAAATTAAAAGTTCATCTTTCTCTTCGCCGTTGCCTTCACAATTGCAAGAAATGGTCTTTGCATTAGGAATACCTACTGAAATTTGCATGGATTGAGGAAAAAACATTATCTATAAAAGTCATAAGTGGATGATAATCATTATTATCTTTTTTCCGTACGTTGATACGTTATAGTTAAAATGCATTTAAAATGATAAATTAGGCGAATTCAACCGATATCTTAACAAAATTTGACATATTTTGACATTGCTTGGTTCCGACAAAAGGCAACTCTTTTTTAACTTTTTTTCTTTTTTCAACCCACGGACCGAAATCACAAGATTTTACAATAATTTTACGCTTGATTTAAGAACACTGGTCGTGACTGTCAACTGTCAAAGATTTAATAAACAAATATTCTATCCTTAAACTTAATAATACCTTCAATTTAATTTTATTCCCATACTATTTTATAACATTCGAATCGCCACAATGCGAAAGCAATAAATATATCTAACGATGTAATAGCAAGATGAATAAAAATCTGTCAAATCAAGCTGCTCAACATTTAATTTGGATTGTAAGCACCTATTGTACTTTTTTATGATGGTTTATTCAATCCACGACGCGATTTAAAAATAGTTTACTAATTCACAAAGGTGTTTTCCTCGTGTCGACACTTAGCCATTGTTATTGAACTTTGGGAGAGTACGTACGCCATGATGTCGCATGTTGAGTGTTGACAAATAACGTGCTAACATTGAATCTATAATGAACTCCGTACAAGTAGCCAATAATCTCAATGTTTTAACCCTTATGTGAGTGACAAATAAAACATTGCAATTTGGGTGATGAGGTACCCGGGTACCTACTTAATTATTTGAGTTTCTAAAGGGAGATTTCTTTGATTTATGACCCACTACACTATGACGAAGTATGTATGTGTATAAGTTAAGTTTTAAGCGGTGAAAAAATTATTAGGTCCTTGAATAATATGCTTTATCCACAGTAATTATTAAAACATACTTTAATCAAAGTATTGCTCATTACTAGACACAACCTTTTCCCATCTTTGGCAGCAATTAATCCCGCGTCGGAAAAACGTAACGTCTTTTGAGACTATCCATGAATCAATCCATTTTTTGGTATCTTCATACGATTGAGAGTTCTGCTCAGATATGGTAGATGGTAGTCGGAAGGGGCTATATCCGGTAAATATGGCAGGTGGGGTAAGATTTCCCATCGAAGAGTTTCCAGGTAAGTTTTCATTGGTAACATAACATGTGGCCGAGCGTTGTCGTGCAACAAAATCACTTTCTCGTGCCTCTGGTTGTAAAGTGGCCGTTTTTCTTTCAGGGCTCGGCTTAAATGCATCAATTGTAGTCGATAGCGATCTTCCGTGATAGTCTCATTCGGTTTGAGCTCATAATAAATAACACCTCATAAAGGACCCAATGTCCTTGCTTCTGGACTATTCCTAAGGCTTTCAAACGTTTCGAAACAGTCGTATCATCTACTTGAACCTGCAAGTGCAGATAGTACCTGACACGCGTCTTCATCAATTTATTATTGTAATTCTTTGTATTTGTATTCTTGTAATTTATTGCATGTTAATTTTGGTTACTTAAATTGTTAAACTGTTATTTGTTAACTAAAATGTACATCAAAAACTATGTTTATGTGTCACACATCAAATCTATTATAGTAAACGGATACCTTTTGGGAGAGTTCAGTTGCCTATATTACAGGTTTACGCCCAGTTTAGGCAGCTGACGAACATTTAATTTGTACCACTTACTATAAAAATGTATTACCCAACACCATGTACATGTAAACATTTTCTTGAATAAATGAATTTGAATTTGAATTTGATTGAAAGAAAAATACGAAAAACCTGTGCAAGATATTATGTCAGGCCAGTTTGTGATGAACTTTCATTAAGTAACAAATTCAATTTACTGATTTCATTATTTATAAAAAAAGCTATGCTACATCTGAATTAAATATTATAAGGTGCCCAAGTACCTCGTCACTTGGTAATATGGGTAAGATATATTTTTGTCAATATCAGAAACTTCAAAAGGATAAGAAAGTTTAAACCTACAAAAACAATGATTTTAATTTATAATTAGAAGCTCTCATGCCCGGTTTCTGTCTTTTTATCGAGAGTTTATCTATTCAATAGCGCTAACAGGTCGATAATTTCCGAAAAAGCGTTTCTGAGCACTACAATAATAGAAAAACTCCGTTTAAATTAAGATTAACTTATCTAACCATAGAAGGCCGTTTATCGGTTCCATAACTTTATTTGACGTTTCATTTTAACATTTTGTGGACAGAATATGACAAAAGGTACCCAGGTATCTCGTCATTCCCATAAGGGTTGCGACTTATACCACAGAAGCTGTACTTCTATTTGTGCATGTCTATGTAGTATGAATGTAATTAAGTTTTAGAAAAATGTAAGAAAGTAAAGTTCTCGCAGCTTTATGCTTGGAAACAAGAAACATCCACCGATAAAACTTGGTTTTGTGTAATCAGTCATCATTAATCTATGCCGGGAACTTTCAGGCTACTTAAAACCTTACCACTAGTTCACTATTTCACCCATCTACAATAGTTCAGTGCAGAGAAGTAAAATCATGTCTGTTGAACTACTATCTCAGATAAAGCTTTGAAAAAGATTGAAACTTTAAGCGATATTAAATTTAATATCGCAGGTATTGTCAAGAAACCCCTTACCTTAAACGTCAAACTTTAAACGTGAGACTATTATTAGTATCATCTAAACAAGCTTTCAGCGTATATACAAGTAACACTTCTACACAATATTGGAACTTGGAAGACAAGGCTTTATACGACCGAACTCGAAGCATCTTCCAAGAAATTATCTATACTAATATTATAAAGAAGAAAAATTTGATTATTTATTTGCATTGAACAGACTCCGAAACTACCGAACCCATTTGAAAAATTCTTTTTACTGTTTGGAAGCTGCACTATCGCTGGATGACATAGGCTATATTATATTTTCAAAAAAATTTGAGATCCTTAATAAAACTCGAATTATGTAACCTAAGGTGCAAAAAAATAAGAAAACCGAAGCAAAGCGAGGGCGGTTACTAGTTTTATCATAAAGTCAAAAGCTTGGATGTTAGTCGTTATATTCGTTATAGTCGTTTAATCGTTGTAAGGATTTTTGGTAAACAGATAGAACATAATATATCCCATATGTTCCATATATGGGATGGGTATGTTTGTAATTGTCCTGTGAAACACAACCTCTTAGATTAAATTATTCGTAATATCGTCTCAACAAAACAAATATATTTGTGGAGAACTTAGTCAATGCAATAATAAGGAAGTGGTTCAAATCTCAACAGATGCAGAATCGATTAAACTTACTAATGTAACTTCTGTATAATTGACAAGTTACATTATGTTACATAATTTATTACTAAACTATTTCATTTTATTCAATTTAAAGACCAGGCGAGATTACGATTATCTATACTATTATAAAGAGGAAAGATTTGATTGTATTTTTGCATTGAATAGGCTCCGAAACTACTGAACCGATTTGGAAAATTATGTCACTATTGGGAAGCTACACTATCCCCGATTGACATAGGATAGATTATATTTTTTTTTCTATTTTTCCCGAAGTGAAGCGAGGGCGATTTCCTAGTAATTAATATTTTTTTTAACATGCTAAGGTATTTTGTGAGGGGTTGCGAAATTGTATATTCAAAAATAACTAACGTAATAATTAATAATAAACTGTCGATAGTCATAATTTAAGCTATTTTATTTGCTGAGGCTGTCTATTTTCAGACTTATCAGGCCTAAGTGACATGAGGTGTTATTAAACATTATAAAACACAATGGTAGCTAATGCATCGAAGATATTAATTACATGACAGGTATTTGTTATCTTGTAGAAAGCATTTCTAATATTTTCAGAAAATATTTTCTTTTCATCCATTATCTGTTGAAGGGCTTAGTTATCTAGTGTCAATCATTTTGTCGTCCAAATAGGACATAGTCCTCAGATGAAAGATCATCAATCTGAGGTCATTACAGTAATACATATATTGCAAAAAAACGTAGTTTTGACTTTAAAAACTTAATTTTTCCATGATCGCACAGCCACGTCACCCGGTCGGACATTTAGTATGGACATAATTATGGACTTATTTTTTTTTAATAACTTATACATCATCCAGTTTTTTAACCAGTCGTCATTTTTGATTCCTATCACCAACCTGTCACATGGTTGTAACGGGTACGGTTACTAGATCAAACGAATACCTGGATTTAATATTTAATTAGATAGTATAATTATAACTCAATATTTTCTGATATTATATTTCGATGATCCCTACGTATAAGAAGTCTTATAAGGTATAAGAATACCTTATTCTCACATACAAATAATTTGATTTGATTTGAAACCTCGTCGCAGTAGATGTTGTTCTTAGCTCCCAAGCCTAGTATCCCAAATAATAACCTAGGTCCTAGTTGATATCGATCTAGTATGCGAATCGAGGTATCCCCGGATCGTTTCGTGACAGATAAAATGTTTCTTGACAGAAAAATTGTTAAGAACCCAACCAAACATAATTTATTACCATAAATTATTCATATTTAATTTTCTGTGCAATCCACAGACATTGTAGCATTGTAGCTCTCCGTCTCTCGACTACAGCTGTACTATATATAACGTGTGTAAACTGTTCCTTCTAATAACAAGTCTAGTTAGCTTCAAGATCTGCAGTTTTCTTCCTCAAACCAGCATCCAAACACTGATATCTTTTGTTTTCCTTTTCATAACCAAATTCCATAATACTACGAGTATTTGTCGCAGTTAATTACATTCATTAACATAACATGGCACCGGGCGTTGAGTGCAAGTTCGTACGAAGCAGACAAAGGAAACAATAGCAGTGGCACCTAAATAAAATCTGTTAAGTCAAATAGTATTAGCTTTTCTGAGTATCCCATTGGTGAAAGATGTTGTTTATAAATAATATCTTATACATTAATATAGATTGCAAACTTTTTTCAGTGTCTTTACAATGACGTCAATGTGAAAAATTGAAACATTCCTACTACACAGTGAAAAATTCCCATATTTTAATAAACTCGAATAATCACACTCTTGTACGGAGATTCACTGTATTAGCATAGACTAAAGTGAAGAAATCACAAACCCAGAAATATTAAGGTAAGAAAACAAATAAACAATTTTTTTCTAATATTATAAACTTTCTAACAAATATACTTATGTTCAGTGTTAATGCAACAATTTTCTTTAAACTAATTCTTTTTTTATATTAGCAACCTGTATATTTTTTCTTAAGCTCATGCATTGGTTTAATGCACACACCTGCTCCATTTTCGGATACAAAATAGGATTTCGGGTACGTCATGAGATCAGTTAAATACAGTGTCAAAGAGCCCTGCTTTTAATGAGAATAATGGACAAAATATATTTCGGCTCGATATGCGACCAATGCTTTTAACAACATAATTATATTGTAGTATGAAATGGGTCTCTCTGCTCAGCTATCGAATATGTAATAAATACCTACAGTTGATTAGCGGCTTCAAAATAGGCTCTTTGAAACTAATGAAGATTAGAGATAAATTCTCTACGCTTCTTCAGTAATTGAAGAAAAGATAAGTAATTAACTATTCTTGGGAGTTCGTCTTCCACTTTAAGATCTTAGGCATAGTTTAACGATTGTTTAAGATAGCAAACAAATAAATTAATACAATAAACCTTTAATACAATAAACTCAGAAAACTATGACTGTAACTTAGAACATAATATTCTTTTACTGCTTGGTCTAAAAAATAAAGTGTGCATTCTGTGTCGAGTTATATTTTATTTCCCGAAAATTTTAATTAAAAATTTTAATACACGAGTATTAAAAGTAGTTCTTCAATTGTTTTAGTATTGACTAGAGTAGCAGGTTCACTAATACAAGATTAGTATGCTACTTCGGGACAATTAATTCCTAGCTCGTATACTAACTGTAAATCTTCCGTTACTTAATTTCATAGAAAATATAATAGGAACCCGGTTCAAAGTTACACACTTTGATTAAGTCTGTGGTCACACTAAAATTTAAAAATATCGGGTAAGTGTCCGTTCATACAGACTGGCTTCTTTTTTAAATTATAATGCTTAAGAGCCGAAGTGAAATGGAAGGATCAACGTTATTTCGATATTTTATATTATATCCCAAAACTCTTTTTTAAACTCAATAAAAATATTATCCTCTTCTCCGAACGTATTGATAGTAGTCACTGTACGCCCACAGTATTGCAGTGCACTTGAATTGATTGGCAATAGAACATGAACTACAAAATAAAAAAAATAAATAAAAAAAAAAACAAAATACCGGACAGCTTAAAACAAGCCCAGTAGTTTTGGACACAATTTAGACGAATCTAACGGAACCTCTCAAGCTGAAATCGATCAAGCCGTTTAGACTACAGAGCGTGCCAAAGAAATATTCATACATCTAGGTATACTAATATTATAAAGAGGAAAGATTTGATTGCTTGCATTGAATAGGCTCCGAAACTACCGAACCGATTTGAAAAATTCTTTCACTGTTGGGAAGCTACACTATCCCCGGGTGACATAGGCTACATTATATTTTTTTTTCTATTTTTCCCGAAGCGAAGCAAGGGCGATTTTTTAGTATATTATATACACTCGAAAAACTTAAGCCTCCTTCTGGGGCAGTCGGGTAATTATATTCATTTATAACTTCAGCTAGTAGGTTCAAAGAATTTTATGTACATAAAATATCTATTCCATAGGTAGGTGTTCATCCATCAAAGTCCTGGCTGTATAGAAATCACATTGAGTTTGATCCGTGTTAGCAATATTGATTTGCAGACGTTACGTTTCAGTTTAATTAATCCTCGAAGTGTTCTCTCTCTATATATCTATCGTACATGCAGTTTCCACCGCAAACCACAGAGTAAAGAAACACTTGTAGTTTCAACTATATCCATTTCACCGTGTAACAGTCAATACATATAACTGGTTGCAAATGTTCAAACACCTTTAAAATAGACATAATAAATATGTAGAATAAGTAATATGAGAAAATACTTAAACATAAAATATATACTTAAGTTCATAATTATCATACGTGGAACTGAGAAATAATAAAACTTACGTTTTTGTCTAAATATATGTATATGCATGTTTTTAAAAGGTGCGTATGGCCTTTTAAAGTACGTTTAACTTCATCAAACCGATGCGGAAATATCCTTTTTAATATTATTAAAGTTACATTTTGTTTAGGATATAAAATAATCATAATATGATATTTTTGTGTGTCTTCGTAATGAGTTATAATACTATTCCGATATTAGTTTACAGCGTGCAGTCGTGTGCCATTAATTTAAAATTAGATTTTACCGCAAGCTAATTGCCAGTATACTAATCAATTTAGGAGCTATTTGCGAAGATTCTTGGTGTACAACAATATTCCTGCGACGTATACCTACGTATATGTGAGGGTCCGTGAACAATAAAAGGATAAATAGTTTTAAAGCGAAAGTGCCTTATATTTATAAAGTTTGTTGCCATGATTTTAATGTAAAATACTTAATCTGTAAACCTGTAAATTGTATCCAATGACTGACTAGTAAACGCCAAAGGCATGCTCACTGCATTTTCATTTTGTGGTGTCGTTTCATCGCATTTTCTGAGAACATATACCATAGTAGTGTATATTTTTCAGAAAGTAGAGATTTCAGAGGACAAAATGACCACCGACATTTTTTAAAAAGCAGATATTTTGACGTGAGAATTTTCGATTAAAAATTAGGGTGCTTTTTCGATATTAAGTCAAAACAAGGTGAAAAAAGAAATATTTTAAATCAAAAAAATTACAGTATGTTTGGAACACACAAAGGTAAGTTTTCTGTATAAATAAAATATAATAAAAAATTGACATAGCATTACATCGAGATGTAAATTATCTAACACTACGTCTTTAATACATTGATAATGAATTCCCTACTCCTAAAAAAATTACATTAAAATTATTTAAGAGAGAAAATCATTCAAACATTTGTCACTTGATCATAACAAACAATCATTTCCAATATTAGCAATGGTATTTGCAAAAGCAAAACCACATCAAACAGTCAGATTGACAATAATTAAACTTGTAATAGCCCCACCGGAATCACTGACGATTTGATTTGTGATTTTGCGGAATTATGCCATTCGCTTTGTCCCGCACTAATACACTGAATAGCTGGATTCCACATGAATTTGACGTTAGCTATTTGCTTTTCGTATCAATATCGCTTTTGATTGGCACTTCATTTGCAGACCGGACTTCCAAAGCTTCCGATTTAAATTGAAAATTAAAGCTTGTGTGTGTTTATTAGGACTAAACATATCATTTATTTCGTGTCAAAGCGGGACGGGAATTTTATATGTATTTTACAATAATTATATATTTTTCGGTTAGTGCACGCACTAAATAAAAAAGGTCTATTTGTCTACAATAATAATTACTATATAAATAGTAATTATTCAAATCGGTTCAACATTCTGGCTAAAAAAGGTCATCGGGCATCTATATAAGTAATAAAAGGGTTAGCGTCTATTTTTCTAAAATAATTAATATTTATAGTTAAGAAAAGGTTATCGGGTGTAATCCCGTAGTTTAAATAAATTTGAAGTACAGAAGTAACTAAGTATATACATTTGGTACAAAGCGGAAACTTTTGTCCTCGCGGGGGACCAAAACAGGACATAATAGTCATCTTAAAACTGGCGATCAAGTATACTTGTCAAGTTTGCAGTTTGATTTGATGCGGCATCCAATTTGCATGAGATAGCTATATTATGGCCAGATTCCGACACCATCAAGTTTACTAGATGCCGCATCAAATCCGCTGCAAACTTGACAAGTAAACTTGATCGTGTATGACCAGCTTAATTACGACCGGAGAACGGCACTTCCAGTCGCAGTCGTAACAAAAGTTTGGAAAATTGGAACAATATAACTTCGCTGTATTTTCGGAATGTATTGACATTTCCATTTGTATTGACAGTTCCATTTATATTCCAGTGACATTTCAATTGAACTTTCATTGTTGACCGTTGTGGAAACTTTTGTAAAATTATTATTATTAAACGGTTTTATTTAGCTTGCCCTGTTTTATGGTAAGTATGGATCAAATCTTGCTAGCTTAATTTAACCTATTTCCACTCATCCTAAGAAATTGAAATGTTACAAATTGCTTTAGTTTACATGACAATGCATTATTATGACAAGCATGACCTGCGGGCGGGCCATTATGAACTTTTATAAAACCATTCATGTTCCAGGCAATTCATTTCTAGGGATTTAAACGACATATGATTGGCTAAAAAGTGTCACGTGACCGCTTTGGTAACACGAATTTGACGTTTACACTGAAACTTGGCTGGAATTAAGAGTTCATAATAGACCGCCTGATCTCCATACAGTTTTGGTTCAAACCGAGAGAACTCCTTTTTGTTAACAGCATAGACCCAATTTTTCTTCTTATGTAGCTACATGACACTATAAAAACGTGTATTTAGTTTTTTTAACTACTAATTTGTTTCCACTATTGATAATATAAATATAAAGGATTTTCGAAAAAACAGAATAAGAAAAGTATAACTTAACCCTAATTTAACTAATGTATTGAACCTATAGGAATAACTTTATAGATATTACCCCTCCGCCAATCCACAATGGAGCAGCGTGGCGGAGTTACCTATCTAGGACTTTTTACAAGGAGAGACCCGTGCTGAGTAGTTTGCCAATGGATTGAAGCCATGCGATTTGAAATATGCCCTCCGAGGCACGGAAGTATGCTAAAATTTCGCTAACAAAGACAAAGCTAATATTCATCCTACTAACCTTAATGTAACTAGCTATAATATTTTTATTAATTCCGTTCCGCGATGATCAGTCGGACATATAAAAATCAATCATTCCGATTTTGTATTTCCATGTACAAGCAGGCAATAAAAATGCAAATACTCACAATTATGACATCAGAGCGTTCTATTCAAACTTGATATGACGAAGTTAAACAATTGAAATAACGCCGTGTTTAGAAAGTAGCTCATTAGTGCTATGGTGGTCAATTAATGGAGTCTGTTCTTCGTGTAATTTTCGTGAAAATCAAAACGTACAACAATGTCGACTGTTAACCGTGAGCCCAATAATTACAGACAAATGATTTTAAAAGGTCCCCGTGCGATACTCGTATTGACCTCGCAACTGTAATGTCAGACTATCATCCCCGTGAGACAATATTGCTTGCAGCTCACTGATACTACTGACTTAATGAGTTACGACTGGTACAATCTGAGTTTTTATATGACTTTTTCAGAGAAGCTAGCGCACGCGATTTTGTCTACGAAAATATTATCTTTATACAATGTACATAAAAACTTTAACCCTCGCTGATAAGGATTTGATCTACAAAAATTTATCTACAGAACCATCTATATGCTTCTAAAGTGCAATTTACTCAATGCTTTCCGTTCAATCTGATTTTATAAAAGCTCACTCAAGTCCCACGCTCTTCTTGATATTTTCTTGAGAGAATAGGTATGTTATTTACTTCCTAGTCTCTATAAAAGATTAAAACCCATATAAAAGTTATATTTAAGTATTGACTCTGACTTTTTCTTTATACTCACTTAACCTTATTTCCTATATCCTTTGTTCTTACTGTATTTAAGATACTTGTGCTCAACTCACTGCTTATGGTGAAGAGGACATTGACCGCATCGTAAAAGCTTAATCTTCTGAAGGCTTTCCGACTTACCTTAACGACAGTGCGATGATAATCGGGACTGACAACTTACCCTGTCCAATTTATTCAAACAAGTCATGCGTGTAATTCCAGCCACCTCTGCTTTGCCAAGTGAACTCAGTTGATCGTTTACACTTGACACAAGCCGTCGGGCTATGTGTTTCTAAGCAGATATTTGTTTGCTCATAAAAATATATACAGCTATCATTTCCCGTAAACTATAAATTCCACTTGAATATCAATCTTGTATCAATAATAGTAATCAAACATCACATTATCTAATTGTAGGTAAAATATGACTCAAAGTAACCGCAACTATGAAATGCAAAAACAAAACAAATGAAAAAATAAAAAATCTGCTTGTAATTGCATCATATACCTACATAACTGTTTAAAATAATGTTTTCCCATGTACCCCACCGTACATATTTCATAAATGCTAATTACGACTGATTGTTTCAGAAAATACCACGTAAAAGCCAGTAGGCCAGTTGTACAAAAAATTACGTGCATAAGTGTATAAGTGATACCTATAATATTATGAATAAAATATTTTGACTTTTGACTTTTCCAATAGGGGTGATTCCGATGCCGATTAAGTAAGTGCCAAATAATGCACAAAAAGTGTTCTTTATGACATCTTTTTACTCATTAAAATATATCACATATTAAACCTCCATACCAAATTTCATGACTTTACTAACGTAAAGTGCTTAACAGCAGAACATGATAATACACATATTTGAAACGTTGAAGCGCTCTTCTGTAAAATTTGTAATTTGTAGTTGGGGGTTTTTACGTAGAGACCGTCGATGTATGCGTATGTACTATTGGCTTCAACCCATTAATGGCCCACTACTGGGCACGGATCTCTCCTCTTGAAGAGGCCTAGAGCATGCTCCACCATGCTGCTCCAGTGCGGATTGGTGGAGGGGTTAATGGCCAACCCAAGTGTCGGAAGCTTTCAAACCGCCCGAAGGCCTCCGACATGGCTTAACGACTGTTATCATATAATAACAACCGGGACTGACGGCTTTACGTGCCCTCCGAAGCACGGAAACGCTCAAGAATTTTGCTAGCTGTTGCTTAACTTTGTCGATCACTTATGATCGACGCAAACCGCAGGGCTATGAGCGCTTAAATTACATTGTACTATTACCTACCTGGTACCTTGAAGTCGTATAGTCGTATAGTCATACAAGATGTGTATACCTACAGTATCGTTTCGTGGCCGTATTTCATTTGCTGAAGTCGTAAAGGGCGCAATAATTAACTCATTCCTACTAGAACGATCATTGTTTGGACTCAGGAGTAGGTAGTTGGTGTTTGCACTTAATATAGATTCAATCAACATTTTAAGTTTGTCTTTGTTGAAGGATTGTTACGAATACAAAATACGTAGTTTAGAAAGTATTAAAAGAAGCAATATTTCAAAAGAATACGGTAAGCGCGGTACGGAACGGAGTACGGAAACGCTCATAGCCCTGCGGCTTGCGTCGATCCTAAGTGATCGACAAAGTTAAGCAACAGCGGGCACGGTTGGTAGTTGAATGGGTGACCGCTAGTGGCAAAAAATGAGCGGAGCTTGAGCGTTTCCGTGCTTCGGAGGGCACGTAAAGCCGTCGGTCCCGGTTGTTATCGTATGATAACAGTCGTTAAGCCATGTCGGAGGCCCTCGGGCGGTTTGAAAACTTCTGACACTCGGGTTGGCCACTAACCCCTCCACCAATCCGCACTGGAGCAGCGTGGTGTAGTATGCTCTAGGCCTCCTCAAGAGGAGAGACCCGTGCCCAGTAGTGGGCCATTAATGGGTTGAAGCCATACGGTAAGCAAAAAAAGTTTCCACAATCAGTCATGTATTTTTTACGTATAAAATTAATAATATCTAATCTACTATCGCTTACTACTATAAAATACTTGATATTAATTTAACTTAATAATAAGTTAATTAAAAAATTGATTAATACGATTAGACATAAACCTACTCAATCAGTGCAAATTATTTTATTATTTTTTCCTAAAATAATGTGAATAATTATTCTAATAATCTTTCGTAGAATATTAGTTGCAGTAGTATTGTAATAGACAATACGTGATTAGGTTATAAACAAAAATACAATACTCACAGGTGTCACCCTATTGTCCATTCTGATTTTCGGGATCGTAAAAACTGGACTCATATTATTTCTAACTCCGATTCCGAATTCACTTAACCGCCGTCTGGCACTATTTCATTCCATTTCCCAACTTCCCGAGCACATTGTGAGCTTCCGAAGGACCGAAGTCATTAAGACTTGTCGACAAATAGTAGGTATAGATCTGTATCGCGGTAATTGTTTGAACGTCAGGTCACGATACGGACTTGCCACGAACTTTAATTAAAAGAATTCAGTTGACGAGTAACAGCATAAGGGATGATCCTTCGAGTAATTGAAAGATCGACAGTACGATTGCTAAACTCACATTTTAATATGTGAGACACAGGCACGGCTTAGATCGTCGCCGTCGTTAGAGCCCTACTGCTTCGGTAGTCGAAATTGGAATGAGAATTGCCGTCGTTTCAAATTAATGAGTAGTCAGTACGTGTTCAAGGCAAGACACGGCGAGGCACGGTCGAAACAATAGGCCATGATCGCTATTTCCCTGTCACATTTATGAGTGTCCGCTGCCTCGCCGTTGTAAATGCGGATTGGCCGACCACTTCGTCGCCATAACTCTAATAGCCCCCTTTAAACCTAATGCATTAAACTCGCTGATCGCTACTGTTTGCTTTCTATCCAGTTTGATTAATTGAGACTCGTGTTCGAGTCGTCATTCCTTGCTGCTTGCAATACGGCGTAGATAACTTTTCCTACTACCCTCAATACAGGTGTGTCAGTTTGCTTCTAATGACTCTTGTTAAATATGTCATAAATTAAAATGCTGTTAAAAGTATTAGTAGGGTGAAAGTGTAATTTAAATAACTCATATTTCCTTGTAAGGAACGGTTTTATTTAGCTTTCTCTGTTTGTGTGGGTTTTGTGAGCCTAATAACCTAATACCTACTAATACCCCTAATACCCCCCCCCCCCCCTAATACCTACTTCCTCTAATCCTAAGTAGTTATTGCTTTAGTTCTTATCACAATGCATTTTTGTGATAAGACGTTTGGCTCCAGGTAAGAGAACAGATTTTTTAGTGCCTACATTGACACTATACAACCGTGTATTTGGTTTTTAAATTATTAATTTGTTTAAATAAACTTGAAACGCGCTTTTATTGTAGAATATTCCGGGTCCCTCAGTGACCAAATCAATGTTATCGTTTCGTTGCGTTGTCATCCAAATCACTGAATTATACAAAATTTCAGCACAATAGAACACCGGGAAATGGGTCAATATTAAAGTATTTATTTTTACGATTTGATTAATATCGAAAAATTGTTATATTTTTCAAGACGGTTAATGTATACTTGTCAAGTTTGCAGCGGACTTGACGCGTAATTCAGTGTGCATGAGATAGTTATATGACCAGATAGCTATACCGTGGTCATACACCGTCAAGTTTACTAGACGCCGCATCAAGTCTGTTGCAAACTTGACAAGTATACTTGACCGTGTATGGCCACCATAGGGGATGAATTTTCTGAAAACTAGCAATTAATGAAAATTTTATTAACATGAAAGAGTCAATACGATTTGGTTCTAGGTAATAACAATACATAATAATAATAATAATACATAGTAATAACAATACATATTATGTATATTACCTAGACTATAACTTCTCATAAACCAGTGCCGATACCTCTGATAACGGTAAAAAATGAAAAAAATAATAGTAGGATGAAACCCATTGCAAAAGGAAGAGAATATAACAAAAATGAAAGGAAAAATAATTTACGGGCGATCTGAGGTCGGGAAGTGGGGGGGGGGGGGGAGGTTAAGGGTAAAAAATAGTTTATCTCAATTTCTGGCAAAACTACAAGTCTTTTGGAAAAAGTTGAATGGCAAAGTTGTAGGTAATAAACGTCTACAACTTTTGTATTTACACTTTTTTACATACCCTCAAAACTTATGTGAAAAATTCGAATAACCAAGTTTTTGGTTTTTTAATTTTTATCTTTCACAAAAATATTACTTTTTTCACGAAATCTGGTGAAATCTTATCTTTTTATGTCTCAAACATACTGTAAATTTTTTGATTTAAAATATTTCTTTTTTCGGCTTACTTTGATGTCATGTGATGCCCAGAGAGACAAACAGACAGACAATAATCGAAATTTTTTAAAAATATTCAATGTACAGAAAATTTGCCCTTTGAGTTTGATTATAGTATAGATTATAGGATTATTAAAAGTTTATCTTATTTCCTACGCTTCGTTCTTACAAAGATGACAACGATGCAATGATAGCATTGAACCAACATACGTATTACAATTTGTTTAGTTAAGTTGACTCGTGAATATTTAGCGCTAATTAGAAGTCTCATTGTTAACGCTTATTGAGCAAATTGGATTATATACCTATATACATCAATTTAATCTGTATTGCAAGTGTAATCACAGATAAGACGATGTGAGTCATATCCGTAGCTAGTAACAAGATATAGGTTGTAGGAACAAGTTAATGAGCTGTTATGCTTTGATGCTAACTAATGAAGCGTTTAATATGCATATTAAATTAAAAACCGGGCAAGTACGTGTCAGGCCACGCGCAAAGTAGGGTTCCTATTCTTGAGATATTTTCACTTGTCCAACTCCAACCGTTTTCCCAGGAGAGAGGAGACACTTCATTCTAACCAAGATTAGCAATTAAAAGCCAAATATTTCGCCAACGGACCCCTAATTCCAAAAATGGTGTTAGATGATCCCATAACATTTTTAAAGACCTTTTCAACGATACCCCACACTATAGGGTATGCGACGAATAAAAATTCATCCTTACGTTACATGTAAAAAATGTTTTTCAATATTTATTCTACGATTTTAGAGTTTTAATAAATATATATATATATATATCCGTGCTAAATTACAACTATCTAGCACTAAGTGTCTGGGCGCTTTGCTTCGGACAGATGGACATAACGAAACTAAAAAAAAAACAAACGAAACGAGTTCCGATTTTACTTCAGAGCCCTAAAAAGACCTCGAGCTCTTGCAAAGCTGTGCTCCTAGTTAAAATATTGAAGGTTGAGAGTTTATCCGTTTCGGGAAAAACAGTCCTTAACCTTAGTACCCACCTATTGTATCCGTACTGTAAGCAGCAAGATATTATAATAAAATAAGCCTATATTTTAAGAACATTAGTTAAGATAATATAATAAAAGACCCCGCGAGCCTTGGTTAAAATATCGGTATTTTTATAGTTGAAGAAGAATTGGGTTGCACTATTTAAATACGTCAGTAAAAATTACCGGAGGGAAATGTAAACTCAAGATATGAGTTATAATAGGTACTTACGTCATCAAAAGCTGAAATCATGCCCTCCTCAAGTTCTTCGAAGCTGGGTACAATAGGGCGTACGGTACGGCGATGTTCATGTGGGGAAGGGACGTTGAGCAGGCTCTTGTTAGGCTTCTTAGGGTCCCTCGGACGTACTCCGGAGGGCCCAGCGCGAGAATCGTACACCCCCGATATGGTGTAGGGTCGCGGATATCTGTATGAAAAAAAATACACATTGTATACATGTCTGGCATCAAACCATTAATGGCCCACTACTGAGCATAGTTTATAAAATAAAAAATAGCTTATAAAATAAAAAAAGTTATGTTACTAATATGGTTTCTTAAATTTTCTAATTTTCCGCACAACTTTCTTAAGTTTTTCTTTTAATATAATATTTAAAGGCTTGATTCCACCAGTGTGCTGAACTGTGCGGCACTGTAATGCACAGTGTACGACACAAATGTTCACGCTGGTCGAGTCACTCGGGCATACAGTAACAAATTGTGCGCGAACATTTAAAATTGTTCACGCACATCTGTATACTTTTGTGCGCGTACACATGTACGCAGTGGACTCGCGTCGACGCGTACACGCTTGTTGTTCACGAACTCAGTCTTGCTTTTATTCTTCGTTTCTTTTTAAGTAATATTAAACTAAATAATAAAACACAAGCTGCAGCACAAAGCACTACGTTTTCCTGCCCGTCCATATTTAACATCTGAAGACAGAAAACTCTTCTCAGTGAACATGTTTGTGCACAAGTGTGCCACACTGTGCGTTTACAAAAGTTACGCACAGCCTTGCCGGTGGAGACAGCAGCTAAACGCGATACTAGCTTAAAGTGCAATGCTGGAGTTTTGCACAAAATGTTTGTAAACAAATGTGCTGCACACTATTTTGGTGGAATCGTACCCTAAGAGTCTTCTTCTGACAACAACAAACACAACAAAAAAGAATTAGCGAAATCCGTCCAGCTGTTCTCGAGTTCTGTGCTTAGTAACACATTTGGTAATTCAGATGTGTTTTTATGTAATAAATTTTAATGAAAATAATTATGGCAAAGCAACTTAACGGTATCTTATACAATGTTTTCATAAGTAAATAACATACTCATGTAAGACGCATATGACCGTAACATATCAAACCCAATGATAAGTGATCACCGTCACCTATTTACATCAGATACACTAAAGGCATCACCAATGCGTTGTCGAATGAAAAAAAAAGCCGAATTATTATTCAGGTGGCTCTCCGACACTGAGTCTGAAATAAGAAAAATCGGCCAATTGCATGTCATGGGCTTGTTGGGCAAATCGACTCAAGATATTTTCAACGTGGAGTAGGTATTGCACACTACCGAGACGAGAAAAAAAATCATCTCCGCTTTACCTGTAGGGGATGTACCCTGAAAATGACTGAAAGGACATGATGAAACTATAAGGGTTCCATTTTGACGGAACCCTAAAAAAGTTCGATTGTAAGGGAGAGTGATAATTATCCAGACGAGCAAAAAACATACTGGTAAAATGCATGTACATTTGTATATGTCGGTTATTCGTTCGGCTTCGGACCAATTTTTCAATTAACAGGCATCAATTAATTAATTAATTAACGAGCAGACAAAAAGCTTCTGACTTGTAGAGTGCCCTTTTCATTTAATTGATTTTTATACTCGTATTTTGTTTAATATGGATTCAGATATTTTATATGCTCCCAGTTCTACCGATAAGCCTACGGAAGGTAATTTGAACTTTCTGACTGAGTTACTGCATAGTAACTGAAACAAGAAAACAATTCACAGTAGATTTCAAGATGAGAGTGGAAGCAAGACTGCTTGCATGTCATCAGGATTAAAGAAGATCAAGGGCCTATCCACCTCTGGATGACCTGGCATTGAAAAGGACCTGGAAAGATCTCGATTCTTGTTCAGCAAAAGGAGGTTAAGCCAATGTCAGATTGGGTTGGAATTTCCAACCCAATCTTGTTTCCAAGTTGGAAACAAGAATAAAATAAGTAACAGCTTAGAATCTTAAAATGGTAGTTGTTCGAAAATTACATTATTCAAAGCAGTACAGACGTCATTTCTGTCAATGGATTTCTTGAGTATAAATGTATTTTACCGTATTTGAAAATCCCTCTTCAATACTGAATTGCAAACGTTTAAACCATTTTAAGTTATGAACGCGTGCTATAAATTGTTAAATGTCCATGCTGAGGAAAGTTTACAACCACATATCTTCTGAAGATAAAATATACTCGTAACGACGTATTCCAGTAATAACAATATGAAAGTTTTCATATTGTTATTACTGGAATAACGTAAAATGACTAAGAATTTTGTGATTATGAAATATTGAAAAAGGAACAGCTCCAACCGAGGCGATTAATATTTTATCTATCGTGTCCTTCTTTGAAAGAATATAATATTATACATGTACACTACAATCCCTGGCCAAATTGTTAAATGCACTGTGTTTACACATTTTTTTACACTGTATGTATCTAGTAAAAAATCAATATATGGATGTCCCGTCCATTTTATTAAGGGGAGAACGTGTCTCGGCAAATCTCACGTTTTTTTCGCAAGAATCAGAATTATTGCCCCAAAATGTTTTTAAATTAAAAAAAGCAAGAATACTAACCCCAATCCCACGCCGGAGGGGTGTCGAAAAGGCGACTAAATCCGGCCCGCTGGTGGTAGGGCCCTCGGAGGGATTATATTGGTAGTATTGATTTTAATTGTTAATTAATACCATTATTTCTATTATTATTTCTCCAGGGGTTCGCCTGGATAGCTACCACCCTCGAGCATGAGTCAGTCGCCAAACGACTCGTCGTGTTCCGGCTGGGGGCTTGAGAGCCAGTTCTTTCTTTCTTTTTCTTCTTTCTTTCTTGGCCGGCAACGCATCAGTGATGGCTTTGGTGTTGCTGATGTTCATGGGCGGCGATAGCCCGTCATCGTCAGCTCATTTGCCGGCTATTTCCATAAAAAAAAATCTTAAAATGCGTCTAATTATTTTGCCAGGGATGGTATGTGTCTACACTATACATGCATGTCTCTGTGAAGTATGACAACCGCGCATTTATTAGGAGTTTATACTCCAATAAATATCACACGGGAACAGTAATACGAGTGCCTTACGGGCTAAGGCTCTCTTAGTTCGCCTATTTAACCCACGTAAAATATATTCTCAATATTGAATATTAAATATGCAATTTACATACAATATTATGCACTCGATCTAACTGAAAATTCAAACTAACCTAGTAGAACTCACGTTGCGCGCGTACCTCTTAATAGACTCACTAACTAATGGACTTTTACTTATCTATTATTATTTTATGTTGCGCCCAAGTTGCATCAACTTACGTCAGTCAGTGCGAGGCTTTGGCAAACTTTGTAATTCTGATAAGACGTATCGATTCATCTTTGAAGACAACTTGCTGAAGACTAATAAACTAGATAGACTACGGAGTTTAAAGATGCTTTGTGAAGAAACTAATAAAGTTATACAAAACTAGGAAATCATCCTCGCTTCGCTTTGGGAAAAATAGTAAAAAAAATACATATAATGTAGCCTATGTCACCCGAGGATAGTGTAGCTTCCCAACAGTGAAAGAATTTTTCAAATCGGTTCGGTAGTTTCGGAGCCTATTCAATGCAAACAATCAAATCTTTCCTCTTTATAATATTAGTATAGATGAAAATAGTAACAAGAAGTAGAAACTGCAATATCCGACACTACAAAGCTATTTGTTTTAGTTGACGACATTATTTCCAAGTTTTTTTTAACAATAGGTACCTAGATGTTTTACTAATTTTTATATTAAAATTAAAATGGATTTAATATTGTTAAGAGATTACTATGTTTAATCTGCTAATATACTATTACGTATATAGTTGCAAATAACAATCTACAGTTTCTACGAGAAATCTGCAAAACGTGGATAACACATAATATTAATATCATCAAAATTTTTCTTAACTTAATAATATAACATTACAACGACAAAACTATTTCATTATAGCATACTGCATACTGCAAACTTATCTTTGTACTAAAAGACCGTCAAGAACAACAACGAACATAGCTCTCAGAAAAATCTCTGGAATGTTTATTCTTACTGAAATATTATGAAATTCTTGAAATATTCTTCTAACTAAATTGTGAGTTAAATAATGTGAGCGTGGGGAACTCATAGACATAACGAGCGCATACCATACATGCCTAGGTCACTTAACCGTACGCCTAGGTACACTCAATGTTATTATATACAAGATATGCCAAGACGGCGCTGAAATTATGTCAGTCGAATTTAGACAAGTGTAGCGATTTTAATTCAGACAGTTGATAGCTGCCTCTGAGTGAGGCCGTCTAGCTGTCTTTTTCACTATTATGGTTTTAGTAGTGCCATCCCTTTTACATAATTTACCAATGTAATAATGATTAGTGTAGTGAAACAAAAGATAAACGTGTGTGTGTTGTAGCTCGGTCGGAACAGATTTTTTGATTGATTTGTAAGGGCATAACGTATCTATAGTTTAATATCATAGAGTATTAGCATTAGAAATACTTGGTAAAAACATTGAAGGTAGCGAGTTTAATTAGTCTTTTTAATAAATATCTTTTTACTATAATGACAAACCTAGACTTTTTACTAAACTGCGCCAGAAGTTTCACGCAATAAATAACGTATGCATCGTTAAAAATGTGATAAGTTAAGTCAGTAAGGCTGAGTAGAAAACACTCAACATCGTTCTTAGCAATTTGGTAACTGATAATAGTGACAGAGTTAATGAATTAACTAAATTCAATATATAACTGACATTGTCATCAACAGTCATTTACAGAATTATTTTGTCTTAAGTCCATTCGAAGACCATTGAAGTACTCGTAGTAAACGGAATGCGAGATTCATCGTATTCACTACTCGTTCAACTCCCCAATTTGTGTTCAAGTGACCCACACCATTTTGCCCTTCTATTCGAACTACACTCTCATCTTCAGAAGTTACTCGAAGTGGCTACATTATCATCTTCACCTAGCTACGATCAGGTAGTTAGTATTTAGTTTAGAGGTAGCATAAAGAAAAATTATGTGTTTTTCCATGCGGTGTCTGCCATCTAAATTCTGATAGATCTGTATTCTACACATTATAGAGTTATTTGAGTTATTTCACTTGATATGTCACATGAGATGACGCATCCGACAAAATGTCTTATTAGATACTTTTATTTATTTATTTATTTATAATCTTTATTGTAAAACCTACAAGCTAGGCTTACAAAGGGCAGACTTAATGCCATGGGGCATTCTCTCCCAGTCAACCCATGGTGTAGGTGAGGTGTGGTAGGCGGTAACAATAATAAATTGTACGGGAAAATACGCTGTAATATTACATAATAATAATAGTAAAATGTATACATACATAATTACTTTTCTATTTTTCTCACCAATTTAAATCTCTAAATAACTGATTTACAGTAGCAGCTACAAAAATGCTGAAAAAATATGTAGGCGGTTAGCGGATTTAGTTATCAATTTCCCATCCAATATGCAAAATTTTTAAAAGCTTTTAAAAGCTTCAGTTGCTATTCCTGCTATTTCTATAAATGTTCCGTTTAAAATTCTGAATTTTCTCATATGCATATTCACTAGGTTCTAGTTTCACGATATAGATATAAAATAAAGATATAGATATAAAGAGGTGAGCTCCGAGAAATACGCTGTACAGAAAGATCGAATATAGAAAGTATCAATTATCTCATAAAATATATTAGTAGTTCAAAAAGTGACAGCTGAAAATACGTGACTAATTACAAGTTTAAATAGAAATACTTAAAATAATGTGCTAATAGCTCTTTAAAAACAAGTTGAAACTAGGCTTCATCAATAAATTATAAATAATCGGATAATTAATTATTTTGGAAACTTGAAGTGCGGCTCACGACGTTTCGGTTGTGGAAAAGGAATCCTTTAAGAAGTTTTCGACAATATATCGCTGCTTAAATTCAAAAGGGCCACAAGTCGAAAAGTCACTTTTTTACAGGAGAGCCCATCAAAGTTTTGATATCGGTTTTTGTTTATTATTTTTATTAATCTACGATGTATATTTATGTGTTATATATCATCGGATGTATATTTTAAGCCTCTATTTGTCTGTAATTTTATATTTCCTATAAGTTTTACCCAGTTAATAAAAACATCACATAAGTCCCTTTTGATTATAAAAAAAAAATATAATGTTTATGAATTTTATAAATAAAAAGGCCCAACTCAAACAGAAAATAAGTTTTATTGTGTCTTATCGTATAATGTTTTTTGTTTAATAAGCTAGTTTTTGTTTATAACTAAATGGTAGCATATTAGCAATACCTTACAATAAAATTACAAAAAATCAACCATATAAACCATAGTTTTTTTTTTTTTGAAAATATTCATAATCCAGCAAGCTCTGCTATTCATTGTATAAATACAGAAATTTAGTTATTAGTAAAACGGTTGTGTAGTTGTTGACGGACACAATTCATGCGTACAACAATATTATCCGCTCAGGTGTCAAACGAATTTTATCCAAAACGGCGGATGTGCTCAGCCTATCTAGGTCTAGACCAGGCATAGCGGGACCAGCCACGTCGCAGCGCACCAAAATTACTATATCTACAAAATTTTGTATGGAACATGTATATAAAATTGAAGTTGTTATAGTCTGTGTGACTTAATCTAACAGAATATATAAAATTAAATATATTTATACCTTCAAATATATTGTTAATTCCAGTGTCAATTTGGAGAAAGTAAAAAAAAGCAAAAAAAGTTGCGAAAGACGCAATATTTTGCTTTATATTTCTATATTTATAAAATGAAATCATTAATTTATGTTATTTTAATGTTATTTACACAAGAATATATTGTTTTACAATATTACATTAAAAAAATAAACATGTCGATAGACTTTTTATATTATATACCCCCAAACATAAAAATCAAAACTTAGAAATGTCCGTGAACGTCTGCAGGCCTATTTTCTTTATTTTATTACGCAAAATATAATCGAAGATATACAAATTAAATGTTATATACATACGTAGTTATATGTCTTATTTGTAGAAAAGGTAAATAATAATGAGATATTTAATTTTTTTATATAAAAAAGTAGTCAAAATGTTTAAAGGTGGCGCAAATCATGATGATGAATGATAGTGATAACGAAGTCAATTTATAATCGAAATCTTTATTTCGAACTAAAGTTATGAATTAAAAAGTGTTTATTACGTATCTTATTAACTATAAGTTATGCAAGTTTGAACAAGATAGCTATAAAAAAGAAATATAAAACACCGTGTCTGTCCAACCTTTATTCGGTTATGAAAGTCAAATTTTCTCCCCGATTACATATCAATTTCTAATTAAAATCTTTAGTTTGAACTAACGATATTAATTAGTGTTCAATATTTACCTTTTTATAATAAACATACACTTTAATCTCAAATTTATAACTCCATACACCAAAATAACACGAAAATATACTACGATATACCACGCGTCAACCGCCACTAACAAACACGGAACGATGACGTCACTTTGGCTAAGTTTTATTAAAATTACCGACAGGAAATTGTATAACAAATGACATTAAATTCCATCCTTATCTTACTTACCATAAGTTGTGCAAGTTTGAGCAAGATAGATAAACCACTGCCAATGATATACGGAAATATATAAGCGCGGGAAGAATCGCCCTTCTAGCCGGCCGCGGGCACTATTTTAAACCTTTTTGACCTTGCATCAATATTTTATTTAAAACTTAACAATAAATACTACCTTGTTTAGGTTGTAATTATTGTGTTAAGTTTTAAATTTAAGCATTGCACATTTGTGTAAATAAATACTACCACAATCACCATAATTTTATATGCAAAACAGTAGCATTCCAAATACTGCACTTATCTTTAATATAATAATAATAAAATACACATTTTATTTTAACTCAAAATGGACATATCACAAAATACGGCACTTTTCCATATGAGATAATGTTATACTTACATGTATTTTTAAATCAATACGGTCGTATTTTGAAAAGTGGCACTTTTCATTATAACGTTCGATCCCAGTTTAGGTCTTTTTCGGAATGTGACCCTTTTTCACATAACAAACGTACGTTCGCGCTGACTACAGGGTCGCAACTGGGAAGATGGCGGCTTTGATCTGAACTTAGCCACCTAAGTGTCAAAATGCAAAAAGGGCTGTTGTGGTTTAGCTCTATTTTTAATGCGAAAACACTGTGTGTCTTTTTCGAATATAAAAATATAGGCAGAATAGATACGATTTTTGCTTTAAAAAGGATTTGTAATTTTTTCGACTTGTGGCCCTTTTGAATTTAAGCAGCGATATCTAACGCTAACGTTAGTGAATCTCAGTTGGGGCGTTAGGCTCATTAATAACGTTTAGGTCATCAAATTAGAATCCACTAGTACGCTTTTCATTTTGATGCAAAGATTTACCTTAATATTATATCATCATGCTTACTTTCAATTCCCTATCATCTTAGATATTACTTCGGCAAATAGGTTTTATTCTCAAAGTAAGTTTACCTCTGAGGTTTTGATTGTTTGATTTTACCTCTACATCGAATAAAATCAGACATTTTAAAATCCTTTTGAGTAATATTGTCGGTGTTGACTTTTACCTGTATATTGCATTGAATTTTTAATAGCACACTTTTCCATGAGACAGGACACCATAACACAAATTGAGTAAAGTTATCCTAGGTATTTCTCATTGGGTATACTTAAAATAAATAAAATTATGCAAATCTCGATCTGTCCATGCGAAAAAATAAATCCATGATTGATTACTTACTGATAAGTTTGATCTTCGTCTTTAGCATGTCCTAAATTTCTCATGGCCAAGGCTTGCCGCCCGCCTTGCCGTGCTGCTGCGACGATGTACGACCACATTATGCGTCAGGTCTTTACTGCATCGGAAATCTGAGGAATTAAACAATTCATTAGATACAAAAAAGACACATAAACCGTAATACGATAGTATACTAATAGTTCGGTTTAAAGAACCTGTATTTCTCATATGGCTTTTACATCACTTAAAATGAGAAACTTACATGCCTACTATATTTAGTTAAGGTTTGTGTCCGGCGTGAGTGCTTGCATGTGGGTGTTTGTGTGTGCGGCTGTCCTTATGTGAACCTGATTATTTTTAAGTATCAGAGTACTTAGGCGCCGGCCACACAGAATAGACGCAAGACACGGACCCGTCGCAGTCGCGGTCGCGCGCATACAGAAACGACGGGCGTCCCGTCTTTTCTGTATGTTTTACGTCGCGACGGCTGCATACATTTTGTATGAAAGTAGATTAAACGGGCGCCGCGACTGCGACGGGTCCGTGTCTTGCGTCTGTTCTGTGTGGCCGGCGCCTTAGGTACTAGATATTTTTTTTACTGTTCCCTAAAGTATCGGATAAGTACTGAGCGAGGAAATGCATTCATTTCCTTTCATTTATTTTCGGTTAGAAAAACTTTGCGACTTAGGTTTTTGGTTGTTTGACTACTTAAATTAAGATTTTATTTTAGTAGTTTCAGCGACGACAAAGGATTTTAAAACTCTTCTAACTTCTTTTGTACTCTTTTTACTCTTTATAACAACAATTATTCTTTTACTACCCCTACGTGTGATTGTGGGTAATTTTATTTGTGGCAACACTATCAGTACGTTTTTTTAACTTTTTTCGTCCAGTATATTATTTTGGATTGAATAAACATTTTAAAATACCAAAAAATCACAAATAAAATTATATATTCATTCAAGAACGACTTCAAGAAGGTCAGTCAAAAAGTCAGTAAAAGTCAAAATAAATTTTAAAGTGAGTTGTTCTAATAGTTAATATTTAATATCCCAATAACAAACCCTTTTTCGCGGTATTCAGAATGTATAATCATGTAACTTATTTCAGGGTATTCGAAATAAGGAAAGAATAACTTATAGAAATTTAATGTGCCTTGACCCACTTAAAGGAAACGAAACTCATTCCGAATTCAAAAGTTGTCTTCTTAACCATACTAACTTAAAAAGGCCACGCTTCATAGTTTTCATTAGGTACTTGCTTTGTAAAGGCTATCAGTGTAGTTCAAATATTTGTTTGCAATGAACGAGAACGACTTCATCTGAATAAAATACTTAATTAAATTTACTATGAAAGCGCTATAGAGAAAAATTGCTTCGTGTTTTCAAAGCGATATTGAATTCCACTTTGATACTTAGCGTTTATGTTTTATTATTTTAATAGTCTTGCTGTAGTTTGTTTCTATATCTGTCGACTATATTAAAAGAGTGAAGGTTTTATTTACATTATTCATCCGTATTTACTCAAAAAGCTAATGTAAAACCGCTTATTTTATATTATAGCATACTAATTAATTCATATTAATTATTATATTATGTTTTATAAATAAAATTATATTATATAAATTGTTGTCAAGCACTAACTTATTTCGTATAAAAAAATAAAATATAAAGAGGTAAGTAATTAATCGTGTCTTACTGTAGGTAACTATTACTATAAATAAATGTCTATCTATGTCTACCTTTTATAAAACAATTACACCGACATCTAAATGATAAAACTAGTGATATAAATTTATAAAGCTATGTAATAGTTGAAGACTGCAACACTATTTTATTACAAGCTATCTTAGTTAAAATCATCGAACCACGCCTCTCTCAATAATCCGTCTTCAATAGAATTCAAAAGAAATCTTCTCTGCTAATGAGGATTTTCATTCAGAGACTGGACTTTGCTTTTTTATTTGCTTTTTCAATCAGTGCTTCTATCAAAGTATTCGTAATTTTATGAAATTTATTTTGGAATTGATAAAGTAATATCTCCGGATCTTCAGCTTTTTTTGAGCGGAAACGTGTCAATGATGTCTTTTCTGCTACCAAGAACTTTAAAAATCATCTGGAGGGCCAGCTTCGAAATGGCACCTAAAGACGAATCACGTAACATTAGAATTAATATGAACAATTTAGATCAATCATAGACATTTAACGTTGACTTTAAGAGTCCTAGCCATTCGTGGGTGTCGGTATGTAACTTTGACCGTTGACAGGGCGCAGATCATCCAATGTCAAGTTAGCCGTCTTCAGGGTACTACTTCGTAGCTTGCAGTCCAGATGTGTTTTAATATTCTTGGCTGCTCCTGATGAGTGATGACCATGACCATGTATTATTATGAGCGAGATTAATAATATTTTGATAAAATTAAACTACAAAATACGGCAAGCCGCCATGGTGTCTTGACCGCCTATCAGTCTCATTCAGAGTGATTTACGTCGTGCCTAAGTAAACAAACTAATATGACAATACTGACAATGATATCTTGTCTATTACTCTACTTAGGCTTGACGTCACAAGCGATGCCATGTCACTTTGAAGTTTTTTAGTGAGAATTTTAAAGTTTTAAATTAAAGTGTACCTATTTATTTTATACTAAAACTTATTTTTTGCGGAAATATGTATGATATACGTTGTAATTATAATATATTTCCCAACAATATAGAACAGTATTTTAAAATATACCATTATGCCTAAATACATCTATGATAAATATATCTACTGACTACCGTCAGCCCAGTCTCAACTAGAAATTGCATTGCTTTTAATAGAATAACAAGTTTTAAACGAAAGACCTAGTGAACGAAAAGTCCGAAATTGTTCTCAGAAATCCTGATGGACGTCCAGTAATTTTCAATTCAATCTCTGATTAAATTGCACAAATAAAATTTTTGAATTTCATATTGTACGAACACAGAAATACGGTCGCTTTAAACATGAAATCTGTATCAAGCAAAAAAGCACCTGGTCTGCTAATACCATTTTTAAATCCCCTGTCGTTTTATTTTGTTTTGTACGGCTGTTAGAAAAACCAAGAGTAAGGCCAATGAACTAATATACGAATATACAAATATTCGTTCACTGAGTAAGGCTCACTGTCCATGGTGCACTGACGTTGCCGCTTTGTAGACTAATTTTGTACTTTTACTACGCATTATGGAAGCAAGCTGCAAGAAAGCGACAATTGAAGATGGCGTGAGTATTACGTGCGTCTACGTGGACGCAAGACCTTAGGCTTAAAACTTTTCCGAATCTTTTTAAATGTATTGTGTTGAAACCTGTCTCGTTACAGAAATATTAAGGCAAAATAAAAGATAGAAACGCTGTCAGAAAATGGGTATTTTTAGTATTTTGTATAATATAAGTCTTGATAGATAAAGTTTCATCTCAATAAATTCAAATTAATTGGATTCCCAGGTTTTTATCCTTAAGGGCTTTTGTATACATGTCTGTGCCTTTTGTAAACGATGCCAATTCACATGTTTTGCATTGAAGTATGTTTTTTGATTGTAGTTCGCATTTACAATGGATTTTTAACTTTAACCCTCAATGACAAAAAATTGATTGATGGATGTGAATCCATTGATTGATTGATCTGACAAATAATAGTTTTTATTAACGAATCATGTAATTTGAGGTCGGAAATTTAGATTACTACAATTAAAATTAGTTGGTTTCAAACTGATAGTTTAGATTGATTGTGTAGGTATTTTGTAATCAAACGAAAAGATAACTTAATGAAACTGTCTAAAAAGTATCTGAAATTTATGTGACCAAAATAAAATTTCGTAACAACTGAGACTTTAAATGCAGAGTTGATTCGTGGTATTTGGAACCATTGTTAGTATTCGTCATTCGTACATCATTTGTGAGGCTCTTTCAACGATGTGGGTATTGATTATCGTAAAGAGTAACCGGGCTGCATTTTATGGGAGTGTTACAGCCATTAGCAAAGTTTGTAGCGATCGTTGATAGAATTTTATTATTATTCCGTCTATTATAGGAAGGTTTAAAATAACGCACATCTGAATATAGACATAGAGCGTTAATAACAATCCGTCACGTTTCGAAAATAATATTCAGCCTAATGGTGGAC
>OZ010680.1:6614853-6678291 GCA_963932265.1 Thymelicus lineola
GGTACAGATTTATCCATTAATCCGACGGTTTTTGACGGTAGATGACTCATAAACATTGGCAAGGTTAAATAAGTGGCTAGATTTAATTACCATCAGGACTTATCATCCATGATATGGAAGTATAACCACTTAATTATAATTATGTACCACTCTGGTAAACATGATTCAATGATGTTAGTGACAGGCAATTAACAATGAATTGTAAAATTCGGTTTTAAAACCAAAATATTAAACGGTTTTGCTACTCGAGAGCCTCGGGCGACACATGCACGAATTTCGATTCCTGGTTCAGAGCGGCTTAAAACATAAATGAAAATTGACACATGCACGAATTTCGATTTCTGGTTCAGACAGGCTTAAAACATAAATGAAAATTGAGCCGTGGATTTTATTTTATGAGCCGTGTATTCCATTTTATTAATTGCATTCAATTTGTGAATTGTATACTACAATGGAATTACGGGAAATCATAATAATTGATTTAATAACGCAAAGCTACAGAGGATATAAAGAATGATGTTGTTCTATGAAAACATGGAACAATGTAGCTATTCATAGAAAACATTATTCATACACGTAGGAGTCTGAAGATTTGGTATTTACAGTAAAAAGAAGTGCAAACATTTTACAAATACCTATACTGCAAAGGAGTAATTAGCTTGCCTATGATGTGGAAGTTTCGAAGAAGAGTGACGAGGGTTTTAGGTATTAGGGGAGAGTTAATGTATGCAATGAATAGTGCTAGAAGTGTTTAGGTTTTGCAATACGTTGATGCACGGAATTATCAGACGCGCGGTAATATCCAACTCTCCCCTAAGTTAACGTGCTTACATCCATCGTGGATTTCATCGCCACTTATCATCAGGGATTGCATTCAACTATTATCTTGTCACACATAAAAATATCTATATCACGTATACATTTATTAAAGAAAATAGATAATTCAATACTGCTAATGTGAAGTAACCTTTTTCATTTGATTTACGGGCGAATTTCGATGCAAAACGCTATAACTATTCTATCAAAAACAAAGCACATGCCACTGACTTCTCACGCTGTAAAAAATGTGCTACGTTGAGAACACATTTCGTTTATGTCACTTACAAGTGTTTGTTCTCGCGTCATTATTATACTGGTGTCTCTATGCTGTCTTATTATCGTAAATCACAGTGCAATACGCAAAACCACAAGGGCTTTTAAGTGGGAAAAAGTTCAACACCCGAGAGGCAGTACAAAAAACTTTCGCTGACTTCATCGCCTCCCGTTTGGCAGATTTCTATAATAAAGGGATAAACAAATTGCCATCAAAGTGGCAAAATTGTACAGACAATTTGGCCAGGTAATTTGATAGCTAAAATAAAAAAATACCAAAATTTTTGTATATTTAAATTTTCATACAGATCTCCAATTTCATAGGTAAAGACCTAATATCCTACCTATTGCGTAATATTATACCTGCAATTGTTCACAAAGTTTAAAAGGTTTATAAATTAATAACAAGTGGCTTTCAATTCGCGTCGAGAAACGTGATCGTTACGTCCATAAATAGCAACCCAATCCGAGACAATTGCTAAACGGTTTTATAAGGCGTTTCAGTTTTCATTTGCAGTGGCTGTTTTCTCGTGGTTGTACTTTTTGTCCTACTAGAAGGACCACGAGAGTATACCATACAAATGCGTCCTCTCTGTGATCGAAAGACTTCATTTTTTTGTCAAAGGGTTACTTTAAAGTGATAATATTTAATATTTTATTTCCGTAAGTAAATATATTTGTTACATATTATAACTCAAAATTATCTAAGAACGCATTAATGACAGCTGCCATTTATTAATATGAACCAACCTTGTACGTACGTCTTTGAGCAAAATGGAATAATTATTTAATTGACATGAATAGTTGGTTACTTACGAACAAAGGATTTTGCCAAAATTTGTTAAAAATCCCTATTCGTATTGTATCGTATTCGTATAGACGTTATTTATAAATCATATTAAACGTTATAATCTAGTAAAAATCCCATCACATCATAATTTATGCAAAATTGAATAAAAAAATAAGGCGTCGAATCAATGTTATACGAAGATGACAAAATCTACACTGACGTTAAGTGATGTGACGGCATGAAGCCACTTATAAAACCATAATAATCGATACATTACTATAATCGAAACTTAAAATAAAAATGAATTTATTTTATTTCTTTCTTTGTGTTTAAGAGGCCGTGCCGAAAATTTATTTGACAGAGTTAAGTCATATTCATTACTAAGCTATGTCTGTGTGCATCGTTCACGCACACCTGGCTGAAGTTCGTGCTTAAACAATTTTGATCCTTTAGTTGATAATAATTTTAGGATGCATAGTATGAACAGTTTAGGAATAAAAGTGTGGAATGTTTTTGTATATTAGTTTAGTATGTTTATTACAATCAAAATGAAAAATTTTTAGATAAAAACACACTAGGTACATATTTAGGTTATTCAGTGATTTGCATCACAGATGTCATTTATGTTTGCGATAAACTTGGAGTGTACAGACAAATTTAACATGTTTCATTGGTACCTACCCGAAAATCAAACGAGTCTTGATTTCATAAAAAAATGTTTTTGAAAATGCAATTAAAATTTTAGGCCATAAAATTTTTTTGTGAGCTCTGGGACTAAATATGTTGTCATATTCATAACCTATTAAATTAGCGTATTATATAAACTTAAATTTAAAATTTAAAAAACCCGGACTCAAAAAAACAAAAAAGTCTGATTAGGTAAAAAGTAAAAAAATCATACAATAAACCTAGACACGCGGCAGCGTGTCAAGCCAAGTTCAAGCAAAGGAACTGGCTTGCCAGCGCCGAGTGTAATATTACATGAACCACTTGGTGCCACTTTTGACCCTTCTATAACTCAAAACCTCTATAACAAAAACCTAAACACATAAAACTACGTGTGTTTAATTACATCCATAAGGACATATAGAAGCCCAAATTTCATGAAGCTAGCTCAAACGGGTAAGATATGAAGGTCAAAAAGTCGTAAATTTTAGCACTGACTGACTGACTGACATATAGTACCTAAATCTAACCTACTTCCAGATGACCTAGAAGGATGAAATTTGGAATTCAGCGTGGTAATTGTGTGTAAGCGTAGGAAAAAATCAAAAAATAAAAAAGTTGAAAAATAAGTGGTGTCCCCATCACAGAAAAACTTGTAATATGCGCTAAACAACCGGCCAACGGTGTATCGTCTGCGGCACGTGGCATTGCCTAGTTTTCTTTACAAAAAGTAGTGATATCCCACCAAAAACATAAATGTAAAAAAGGAGAGCCAAGTTCAATACAAAAATTAAGCTTGGCTGTGGGCTTCGCCGCAAAAAGAACGGAGATCTAAATGAGTGCAAAGTTCTATGCAAAATCGAAATATGTATTTATAGGAACAAAATAACATTATGAACAAGTATTAAACTCTATTTCTTTGCTTTATTGGATATCTATAACAATTGCTGTTATTTAAAAATGTGAGATCTTAAAGTAGGTTAGATTTGACTTGGCCAGTTTTCATTACATGAGTCATTTTATAAAGTTATTCAACATTTTAAGTCTGATAAAAACTGGTATATAAAAATAGTAAATACTTCATACACCTACGATATGCCGATGATTTATAGTTATCCTGGCGGGTTCACTGGAGGAACTTGGTACAATGCTCGGAAACTTGAACAGCGCCTTACAACGGGTGGGTCTTAAGATGAACATGGACAAGACGAAAATCATGTCAAATGTCCATGTCACACCCATACCGGTTGTTGTTGACGGCGCTGCTCTCGAAGTTGTAGACGAATACATTTACCTGGGACAATTGATCCAGATGGGTAAGTCCAACTTCGAGAGAGAAGTCACTCGTAGAATCCAACTCGGATGGGCTGCGTTCGGGAAACTGCGTCATATCTTGTCGTCCAAAACACTACCTCAGTGCCTGAAGTCGAAGGTGTTCGAGCAGTGTGTGTTGCCAGCGATGACATACGGATCCGATACGTGGTGCTTCATTATTGGCCTAATCCACAAGCTCAGAATAGCGCAGCGGGCTATGGAGAAGGCTATGCTTGGTATTTCTCTACGTGATCGAATTAAAAATGAGGAGATCCGTAGACGAACAAAGGTAACCCATATAGCTCAAAGAATTAGCCGGCTGACGTGGCAATGGGCTGGCCACACAGTTCGAAGATAACCGTTGGGGAAGAAAGGTAATCGAATGGCGCCCACGTCTCGGAAAAATGTCGTCTATGTCCAGCAGTGGACCTATCAAGACTGATGGATGGGTTTTTAATATGGAGCCGTCCCCCAACACGACAAAGTTTTATTTAGTTAAATTAAATAATCTATATATAAAAATCAATAGCTGTTCGTTTGTCTTGCTAAAACTTGAGAATAGCTGGACCGATTTGGCTAATTTTGATCTTGAAATATTTGTGAAACTATATAAACCATATAAACTATATGAATAATAATGAAAAATACTAAAAACAAACAAATTGTTCCTAGCTGTGAAACATTTGATATCTTTTGTCAAATTGTCATTTGGTTGTCAGATATTTATAGGTGCGTTCAGAAAGGACCCCGCAAAATTTGTATGGGAATTGGCTCTCGGCTAAATTAGCTGAAATTTTGCACAGAGGTTACTTTCATCATGCTGATCAAAAGTCTCAATGGGCGCAACCCCCCAAAATCAAACCCAGACCCACCATTCCCCCCCAAATCTCAAAATACTCCCCAAAGCACATTGGATGAAAATCAATGCATATAGGATATATTCATATGAAACTTCGCACAGAGGTAGCTTTCATCATGCTGATCAAAAGTCTCAATAGGCGCAACCCCCCAAAATCAAACCCAGACACCCCCCCCCCCCCCCAATCTCAAAATACACCCCAAACCATATTGGATGAAAATCAATGCATAAGGGATATATTCATATGAAACTTTGCACAGAGGTAGCTTTCATCATGCTGATCAAGTCTCAATGGGCGCTACCCCCCAAAATCAAACCCAAAATCAGCTTGATGAAAGCTAAAGCAACCTACCTCTGTGCAAAATTTCAGCTAATTTAGCCGAGAGCCAATTCCCATAGAGATTTTGCGGGGTCCTTTATGTACTAATAGCGATATTATTGATTACTGTCCACTCGTAAATTGCCTTTCATGTTTAATAGACATGAATAGGAATATACATAAATCTCAAAATTTGAATACGTACGTAGGTACGAATACCGATTGGGTTAAATTCGATATTCGCTTAAGCAACGGCCGGACTGGTTATTCGATAATTATGTTATCAATTCGCTTTACATATTCGCATTGTCAAGATGTTCGCAAATGCATATTAGATTAATGCATAGTAACATGTGTGAAACATTTGAGTCAAGTGTTTTACACATGTTACAATGCTTAGTTTTCAAAAGTGTTTACGTTTAATAAAATTTGCTAATTTCCCGGAATTTCACTTTTTGTCCCGTTTCAAAGTCTGAATTTAATCTTCGGTTAATAAGCTTTAATACAATGACATGGTTTTAAATAGTGTTTATTTTCAAAATTTTCCTTAATAATCAATAAGTCATCAGAATGTGCAAAATTTTTGTTACGCGTTAATATTAAAGGAGACCTGGGAGAGTTGTGACAATTTTTACTACCAAAAACATCACTACCTTAACGAAACTTACGGATGTAAATAGCTAGTTTCTTTTACTAATATACATAAATAAATTAAAAATTTAGTACAAACAGAAAGGGAATATAAGTAAATTGAAAAAATCTAAAATTATTCCCCGTGTCACAACTCTCCGTGTATCGAGGTAAATTGTGACATCGGTCAAGGTAAGTTGTGAAAAGTGTTTTTTGGGGCATTTTATGAAAAATGATACAATAAAAATTGTTTTTGATGAATAATCCATTTTTATTCAAGTATGAATATATCCAAGTCATTTTTACAAAACCAGAAAATGGATTTGGCGGCTATTATGGCAGAAATTCCTTAAAATGTAGCTAGCTCGCTTTTGTTACTCAACGTCATAAGCATTAAGAAAGTATTTCCTCATGTGGCTTCAACCCCCCACTAACGCCCCATATTGAGCACAGGTCTCTACTCTTGAAGAAGAAGAAGCCTAGAAGAACATACTCCACCAGCTGGCCAGTTTGGATTGATGGAGGGGTTGCTGGCCAACCAAGTGTTGGAAGTTTTCATTCCATCCAAAGCTTCCAATATAGGTCAACGATTGATTGATTCTTATGATAACAACCAGAACCGATGGCATTATGCGCCCTCTGAGGCACGGAAACGCTCAGGAATGTTTTTCCACTAGCGGTCACCCATACAATTAACTACCTAGCCTGTTGTTGATTCACTTGGCTGATAATTTAGGGGCGACAAAAACTGCCGGATTAAGAGCACTTCATTATTTCATGCTGATATACACAACCCTAATTTTAGGTAAGAAAAATTTGAAAATTAAAACCTACATAATAATATAATTATCTTTTAGGAAACAACAAACTGAGCATGTAAGACAAATTATTCTGTAATAACTTATCATCAGAGAAAAATAACCTAGGAGAATTGTGGCAACCAGTCACAACTCACCCCGGTACGAAAATTTCCGCCTCATCCAAATAAAGTACCTTTAACTTTAAAACGCACTGGAAATTATATGAAACAAAATTATAAACATGAAGACTAAATATTTAAATGTACATTAGAGCTAAAGTCAAAATTTCAGAAATATAAGTATACTAATATACATGCTATCATAATTTTTACTTCGGCGGTGCATCATCAGTTTCATCTAAACTTGCCTTCTTACTATTACTTTATTTAAGAAATAATAAGTAAGCTGACATCTTGAGCTGTGTAGTAGAGAAGTCGTTAATTATTATTGATATGTGAACTACATAAGCTGCACGATTCATAACAGCACTCGTTCGAAGCATTCCTATTATAACAGAACCCCAATCGCGTCGAAGCAATCATGTAATGCACATCCATTGAAAAAAGTGCATCGTTTAAAAAATATTGAGAGAACTTACACATCCATACCAATAGAGTATAAAAACTCCGAAACTACTGAACCGATTTGAAAAATTCTTTCACTGATGGGAAGCTACACTATCCCCGGGTGACATAGGCCATATTATATTTTTTTTACTATTTTTCCCGAAGCGAAGCGAGGGCGATTTCCTAGTTTCTAATAAATACCTAAGTTTATATAAAAATTACGAAAACTTCCGACACTTGGTTGGCAACCAACCACTCCCCTCCAATCCGCACTGGAGCAGCGTGGTGGAGTATGCCATAGGGCATACTATATAGATAGGCCTCCTCAAGAGGAGAGATCTGTGCCCAATAGTGGGCCATTAACGAGTTCATGCCACATACAAACATTATGATTCCTAATTACTAACAAAAACTATTCCGGGGACTTTCGTTTTAAATAAAATAATACTTAAAAATTTCTTTTTGCACATCGCTCGTATTTTAAATTTAGGGTAACTGAATGTAAACTATGGCAAATAAATTAGAACCCTCAAGCTGGTAAAGTTTCCTCTTTTCTTTAATTTTAACCGCCGTCCCGAGACTCCCGAGTTCCGTGGATTACCTATTGGAAATAAAACTGAATTCTGTTCACAACTTTAAACTCTTCTACGTTTTTTCACCGGAACCATAATTTCCTTTATGAGTAGTTTTTCTGACGTCAAAAGTAATCGCCCATGAATCTTGTATTTTTTCTCTATTTTATAACGAGTTCAGAAAGAAGGTTATCTATTCTTTCCCGTATATTTTTATAGTTTATAATTTGCTGCTTATTGACCTTTGCTTAGCCTATTGTATTTTTTCTCTATTTTATAACGAGTTCAGAAATAAGTTGAATCCAAAAAAAATTTTTTTTTTTAAACGCTTTTATTTCAATTTTTTTTTTGATTTTCGTGTATTGTCATCGGAAATACACATGTCTGCCAAATTTCATCAATTTTCATTAAAGGGAAGTCATTCAAATTAACGTTACAAGATTTGATCCTCCGAAGTGAAGCTAAATATAAACCTTATTGCCGTGTAAATAGAGTAGCATTTTGATCGATTTGATGCGTTGATGCTCCGAAGTGAAGCTAAATAAAAGCGTTTAAAAAGGTTATCTATTCTTTCCCGTATATTTTTATAGTTTATAATTTGCTGCTTAATGACCTTTGCTTAGCCTATCAATTAATTTATTTTAGCTTACATGCCTTTCTATTAGCTAAGTCTACAAATATTAAAATAGCATATTACGGCATTTTGTGTTTCCAATACACGTATGTTACTCGATATGTTTTTGTATTTTCGTGCGTGATTTTTAAATACGATAATTTTTGAAATATCTAGTTGCTTCTAGAATTCTACTAAAATTTTATATTCGCCGGGGCAATTTTAACGATTCCGCCATCGTTATCCTGTATCGAGAAGGAATATTAAGAACCTTTTAGAGGCGTTTGATCAACAGCATTTTTTGCAAATACCTTTATTAATATTCTATTACACTTTCAGGGTAATATTATTGCATTACTTTAAATTACTTTTAATTCCATGTGACTTTCACGACATTATTCAATTCATTGAGCTAAATTATAATATACGAGTAACCGCCCTCGATTTGCTTCGGTTTTATTTATTATTTACACCCTGGGTTACATTATTGGAGTTTTGTTAAGGATCCCTAAGTTTTTGATAGTATAATATAGCCTATGTCACCCGGCGATAGTGTAGCTTCCCAACAGTGAAAGAATTTTTCAAATCGGTTCGGTACATTGAAGTACTATTACTTCGTATAGAACAGACACCCCGAACATTGAGTCGGGTGCATGCATTGCGGCCAGGGTGGCTCACTTCATTCACTCACTCGCTTGTCACTCACCTGCGCTCATTGCGGCTGCATGCCAAAATTGTTTAGTAACAAACTGAAAAAATGCCGTCTTGCGTGATGAGAACCTGTCACAATAGGGTACTTTCGTTAGTGAAAAATAAATTATGAAATTTGATAAAAATTAAAATTTATGTAGAAATATACTTAAATATTTTGATTTTGAGTCATAAAAGCACATTATTATTTTATTATATTAAAATTAAAAGTCGCAATTTTTAATCTTTATATCACGTGACCTAAAACACGAGCCGCCACGGTGTGACGTCATACAGGCAACAAGAAACTGTCAGCATAGTGATAAAGTACTCTGTGACTGTCAGTTCAATGTAAACAGCTATACTACGTGTGCCGGTCGTACATAGACGATTGTTGTTTTTACCACTATTACGTCACCAAAACGATGACAGCGTTTTCGCGGGAATTAAAAAGGTTTAAAATTTAATTTAATTTTATGGCAAGAAAGCGTGTTCATTTTGCCGAAATATATTTTTTTGTGGCTTTTTATTAGGAAAATCAATATTTTGAAGTACTTTTTGAAACATAGTAGAATACCCTATTGCACGTAAAAAAAAACAAAAAAGAAAATGGTATTACTTATCATCAGTAAGAAAACAAAATATTAACTTAAATCAACTAAAACTAATTTATTTCAATTATTGTGGAATGTTCCCGCCATTTTTGAATGAACAGCAAATAAATTGACTTGAATCAATTCAAGTCAGTTCAGTCAGTTCAGGTCAGTCAATTGAATTGAATTGAAAAAAATATGAAGCGGATTTACACACTTGGCAAGCCGTAAGCGTGTTAATGGACAAATAAATAAGCCCAATAAGAATGACTATTGTACCTACTCTTTGGTAAATAATAAATTATGTGTATTACATTACTCAGTGAATTCAATTAAACATTAAATCATACATTTGCAAGAGTTAAAGATTTAGAGTCGTTGACTGTTTGTCGTGGTTCGGCAAGTGTCTTATACAAAGCTACTCTATGGTAAGTGTGTAAATCACCTTCTAGAGTTTGAAAAAAGAACGCGTCATCGTGGTTTCGGGACACATATTTTGTTCGAGATGTCTGTTCTATGTCATTATACTTCAATGGTTCGGTAGTTTTTCCTCTTTATAATATTAGTATAGATTATTAGATATTAATTATCTTAAATATACATATATAATAAATAACGCTACAAACATAACCCCACAGCGAGATTCTTGTGTAGTATCTTAGGAATAATATTTTTAACAATTTTATATTTTTGTAAACTTAACATGACATCTCACAATGTCAAAAAAATCCCATCAATTGAAAGAGATATGGTCAACAAAGTCGCAAAAAGCTAGTAAAAGCTTATTTGCACTTTTCTATGGTTACTTTATAAACTAGAATTTGTTTAAGTTTTGCCATGTCCGTGCCAGTTTCATTATGCATCTTAATGTTTTTTCATTGATGAAATAAATTTTGAGTGTGAGTTTTTATCCATTATTTAGGGTGAGGACAAAGGAGCGTATTTTTTGAGCTGTGCCGCGTAAAATTAGTTGTTTTCATACTAAAGTCCAAATTCCAAACAAATGAATTTGAACTTTTGTATGAACACGACTACAGACATAACAGCGACTCACAGATTAAAAGATTCGCTTGTTTGGCCTCATCTAAATCTATGGTGACCCAAGCGTAGGGGACCTCAAGACCTACCAATTTAACCCCCATGTATATCCAGCAATATTCAGTGGTTCAGATGATATTTAAAAATTTGTGATTTTTTTGAAGAAATCAGATTATTTGAGAATCACAGCCTAACTGTTAGGTCTAGGCTCGTGACTTTTTCGTCAAGCTAGTTCAATAGTATGCCGTTTGTATCATATTACCGCTGTTAATCATCGGTTTATCAAAATCGAAACAATATTGAAACAATATTGATTTTTTAGAAAATCATTAGTCGCCGGCCACACAGAACAGACGTAAGATACGGACCCGTCGCAGTCGCGGCGCCCGTTTAATCTACTTTCATACAAAATGTATGCAGCCGTCGCGACGTAAAACATACAGAAAAGACGGGACGCCGACACGACGCTTTCTCGCCGGCGTCCTATTGGAAAACATACAGAAAGGACAGGACGCGGGCCTGCGTAGGCGCCAGCGGGGGAGCGGAAAGGTCGCGGAGAGCAGTTTCTCTTCTCACATAGTATCAAAATCTGAGGGTTGAATTGAATACCGGGAAAAGCCCAGTGTGCGCCGGTCGTCACGCCCGTTCCTTGTCTTTTCTATATGTTTTAAAAAGTCGTGACGGCGCCCTGTCTGCGACGGGTCCGAGCCCCGTCCTCGTCTTACGTCTTTTCTGTGTGGCCGGTCCCGTAGAAAGGACAGGACGCGGGCCTGCGTGGGCGTCAGCGGGGGAGCGGAAAGGACGCGGAGAGCAGGTTCTCTTCTCACATAGTATCAAAATCTGAGGGTTGAATTGAATGCCGGGAAAAGCCCAGTGTGCACCGGCCGTCACGCCCGTTCCTTGTCTTTTCTATATGTTTTAAAAAGACGTGACGGCGTCCTATCTGCGACGGGTCCGAGCCCCGTCCTCGTCTTACGTCTTTTCTGTCTGGCCGGTCCCTTAACTTTCAGAGGCTGTAGAAAAAATACAATATTTCACGGGTATTTTTTTTCATTAACTACATATCTTAAAAACGATTTCAATTTATGTAGAATAATAACTGAAAATTTCATTTGGATAGCAATACCGTAACATGTAAAAACATTACTAATAACGAGAATATCTCACATGAAAATTGTTTTATTTGTTTGTTTATTTGTTGTATATTGTTTGTTTGTTTTGGGTTTGTTTTGCTTTTAAATAGTATTCGTTTTAGTGTCCTCTGTATATTTGTAATTTAACAGAAAAACTAGACAGAACTGTAAATAACTCTATGGGTTCTCAAAGCAAAGTAATGCTTTTATAATTTATGAATTGGAAAACTTGACATGACAAGCGTACCTACAGATAAATAGCGTAACGCATAATTACTTTACCACATCGGCAAGTGTGATATTTTAACCCTCCAACCTCCATGCACGGTAGTAATATCTTACTTATTTGAGAGAACTAAATAGTTATAGTACAAGTGAATGAATCGGCCAATAGATTCAACGACAAGACCAAACAAACACTAAAGAGTAATGGTATAAAAATTCATCTAAGTATCTAATAGTCAGACAGTACTTGAACGAAGCACTTCTTTTTTTAAAATAGCCAGACATAGCCAGACAGTACTCGAACAATGTAGGTACTTCCTTTTACAAAATCTATTAATATAAATGGAGGTTTTCCAGTAGCTTTCACCTTCTTAATGAAGCATGCTCAACCTCCGTCAATATCTTTGCCGTGATTAATTCTCATTAAAAACTAAAGTAGTAAAATATAAGATACATAAAAACGGAGTTTAATTTGTAATTAAAGCATTGATAGAAACTAATAGCGCATCTCAATGTCTCTGTTCAAGGATTGAGTAAACACCATTATTTTCATTAGGCGACGTTTTGTTGCGAAGTGTGTAGAATCGAATATTTCAACTAGCTTGAGAGTAGGAAGATCCTCGGATGGTCAAGGGTCACAACAATGGGGCCAGTTTCACCTGTTGTGCGTCGCTTCTATGCCTATCTATCTGTCTAGACTGTTTTTAAAGTTTATTTTTGAAGTTGTACTTTTTAGGGCGTTTGAAAAAAAAATTATGATGTGACAGCCAAAAAAGCAACATGATGAAGGTGCGCGATAGTAGGAGTAAATTTTAGAACCTTAATAATAGCTACGCTTTTATTAGCTGAACACCATTTTAATGGCGCTATGTCCATAAGATTATCGGAAATAAATCACTGTGCAGAGTTAGCACAAATAATACTATCAAAAAAGCCTTGAGGAATCAATCTATTAATATACGTGGAACATGGTAAACCCTGTTATCATATAATATGTATTTGTCTCGCTGTATTCGAAATAAATGGGTCAGTGAATCGAATCCAGAAGCTAGAATAAGCTGAATAATTAAAGCAAAATTATAGCATATACCGCACTATTTATTGAATTCAATACTGCATAAACCTTGGATAGGTCATCCCAAACGGGGCGGATATAAAAATAAAGTTATGAATAAATTTAGAATTGAAAAACGAGATTCAATAAAGCAGTTTAGGTTGCATACAGTGGAAATCAGTGGATAAAATGAAATACCTTCTTCTAATAGTGGAATATATTGAACGCAACTTAAATTTTTAACCGACTTCAAGACAAGGAGGAGGTTCTCAATTCGACTGTATTTCTTTTTTTGTATTTCTTTTTTTGCTCGAAGACTGTTTCTTTGAAATAGTTTATCATTTTTTTGGTAAAATTATATAGTTTGTATTATACATTGTTAGTATTAGACTAGCTTGTGCTAGTGCTTCAATAACAGTGACGTGAATTGTATTCTTAACTAAATTTAGAAAGTCTTTGAAGAATCTTCTTAAGAAGTTGAATAGGCTTTTACTAAGTTAGTGCCCTCACTTTAGACTTCGTTGCTATTTAACATCATGTGAACTTTTGTAAAGCATTAATTTATAAAATGTTAAAGTAAAAAGTTTAAAATCACGGGAGAGATAATGTATGGAACGTTTTCATGACTTTTCAACCTGCTTTTCCCTGTCAACCTCGATTGCCGTTAATGCAAAAAAGCCGCAACAGACCTTTTGTATGCGAACAGTTTCGTTAATTGTATCGAAACCGTGATTCGTAAATTTAATTCAGCATTAAATTTTACTCTATCAAGTAATCATGTTCAAAGAGAAGTATTTCAGATATATAAACTGTAGTTAAAAAAATCCATATTGTATTAATGTAACTTTTTGAAATTAAAAGGAAAGAAAATGAGGCGTATGTAAACATGCTCATAATAAGTAAACATGACGTTAGAGAAAGAACTCTAGTGAAAAATTTACGTATTTTCCGGTTTACGTCAGGAAATCAAAAAACAAGTAAGTAGTAGGTATCATAGTTTTACACCCCAACTCAGAGCCACTAAGTTTAATCGCTCCGTAGTAAAGAATCACCATACAAATTCTGTACTAAGGAGCGATCTAAGCAACCGTTAGTGACTCTGAGTTGGGGCGTTAGTATGACTTGCATACATTTTTTCACATGTTTTTTTACATTGTTGTTTTAGAAAGAATATTATCGAAATCAACTTCTCTTGGTTCGTGTTACAACTTGGCCAAGTTTATTGGTTTTCGGTTGAGTTGAAGTTGATGCTTGTGGGGCTTCCCGTGTCAGAACACGGGATTTTTCCAATTTCTTGTGACAACTCTTCATAACTATTTCAGAATCCTAACATTCTTTCGTTATTTGATCAACAAACACCAACTATTACTAAACTACCTACTCCTAAACCATAAGTAAGTATGTGAGTACGTTGAATATATTAAGTGATCGAAAGCAAAGATCGAGATAAATGGACTTGCATTTGATGAGTCTGCTGATAACTAGGAAGATCTCGTTTTCATTTTTAGCGTATGTCATCTCGCACCGGAAATACCTCCTAGCAGCACATTTCACGAATTACTCGTACGAGGCACAAGCGATCGTGAAAATTGGATTGTGCTGTATTGTCTCGAATCCAATCGTCGTGGATGGAACTTCGATTTTCGACCATCGAACGTAGTAACTCAGGAAGTTGGTTAACAAGTAACATTCAAAACTACCTATAAGTTTCTGAAATTCGATTGGAAATAGATTAAAGTCATTGATTATTTGACATGATATTATGGCATAATTGTATTCATTTTGATTCTGTTGTTATATAGTTCATAGTAGGCGTTAGTTTGCGGAAATCTATTGTTATTAAATTAGTATTAGTATACTTTGCAACAATCCGCGGTTAACATGTATGATGGTATATACTTTAAGACATACACGGCACTTCCCTCCTTACAACGGAAACCTGCACTACAATAATTGAAAGTATATACCAACATACATACCAGCACCAACACGTGTTTCGCCCCAAAACGGAGCATCCTCAGGGTAAGTTGACTCTACGACTTTCCGACTAACCATCGATTTTTATATTTATTATCTATTAGTTCGCGAGTCAATAATAAATATTTTTAAGGAAAAATGACTGGTTTTCAAGGCAGCTCGCTCCAGGTTACATAATAATAATAATACCAGTAAAAATATAATTGATGACATTCCTAATTTGGTTAAAAAATTGTTTTTCAAATAGTGGATTCATAATAGTGGGCTCATTTTTAAACGCTTTTATTTAGCTTCACTTCGGAGCATCAAAGCATCAAATCTTGTAACGTTAATTTGAATGACTTCCCTTTAATGAAAATTGATGAAATTTGGCAGACATGTGTATTTCCGATGACAATACACGAAAATCATATTTTAAACTAATTTTCATTGTTTATTTGTTGTTAAATTAAAAAAAACGATTTTCAGACTTTAGACGCATAATTCTCTATGTTCTATTTTACGTAGAGACTTGAAATTTTCACAACTTGTAGCTAATTTTATAAACTAAACATTATTGAAATAAAAGCGTTTAAAAAAAAATTTTTTTTAGGATTCAACTTATTTTCGCTTTAATTGTGATGAGAGAGAAATATGTAATATTTCTAGATGACAGCAAAAAGCAAGGATTTATGCTTTTGATTTTAAGTTGCTTGATCACAAAGTTGAATAAAACTTATTGTTAGATAAGTAGAATCTTGTTCGTAATAGGTACCATGTTTCCTCTTGGACACCATACTTGTTTCTCGACTCTTTAACCCAGTCCATATCTTAAGTACCACTGAATCGATGTTGATGAAATCTTAAGTTTCCTCAGTTTATTTTATTGTAACCTAGACAAAAGAATGGTGACAATCTGATGACTAGTTTTGGAGACTACAACATACAAATATACATTAGTGAATTTTTGAATACTTTGTTTAACCTCCTTTTTTGAATTCGGTTTGACGGTTTTGTGTTTTTCGTAATGTAAATTTCATTGACTACTTGCTAAAAAAATTGCAATTTTCATCTTATGCCTTTCTTCCACTAAAGGTGCGATGCAAGAGGGTCAGGTATATTGCAAAAACAAGTGTGTTTAGTTTATTAATGTTTAATTTTATAAAAATGTATTTTTTAACAAATTTAATATCGATAATAACAGATCTTCATCGCCGTTGCTTCAAGCTTCGCCTCCGTCACCTGAACTGTTGTTCTTCTTCTTCTTCACCACAAATTCTGAGACGATGCTGTCGCGGTCAACATTGTGCGAGAGAAATATTACAAATTCAACAACTTTTCTAGGTGTCAAATTGGTTCTAGGCTAGAAATTTCACTCTCCATTAGGAAGGATTTTTATAAAATTAATTAATACTACTTAAATAATTATATCATTAAGTATTTAATTTAAATATTCAATAATATAATTTAATTGATCATAATATTCAATTAATCAATAATTAATTTATAATTTATACTCACCACTGATTCTCGTGTTAATATTATTAAAGGTTCATTCATTTATACATAATAATATATCCTCCAATAACGTTCGCGGACTTTCAAACTTTCAATTTTATACTGCAAGAAACTTGAAGAACGCGTGAGAAATAAATATGAAATTCGGTAAATAAACGAGGTAAAATACCATCAAATTATTCGCGCATCCCATAAAGTACATACTTTTTTTATTTTATTTTTATTTATTAGTAACGGGACACCTGTTATCGGTCATTAGAATATTTATTTAAGGCATTATTGATTGAAAATGCTGGATTCATTACTCCGGAAGTATCTTACCTGGTCCGGCTGATAGCGACGGCGCGGCTCGGCGGCGCGGCGGCTGGAACGCGGTTGCACTTGCTTCGTATAGAAACAATCAGTCCCCGGGACTACGTGACGCGTCCGAACCGGGCGAGATCGGACTGGCGAATGCCGAATGGGGCGCGGAGAGAAGAGATGTTCCGCCGGCGCCTCACTCAGGGGGAGGACTTATTTCAACTTTTTTCAGGAGTAAGGCTTTGAAGGTTGGTCCCTCGAATGCTGGTGGTCGGAGTTTGAATCTCTAATATTCCAGTTCGTCAATTGCTTTAGTGAAGGAATATAAATATTTTACTGGCCACTTTAAAGGTTAATGAAAAAATTTACCAATCTTAATTAAATTAATTTTTTCGAATGAATTGGTGGTAAAACGATGAGTGAGTAACTTTCTTTGTTTGGATTTTTTTCGGCGGAAAGCAACTGTTGAGAAAAAGTTTTTCGTATTAAGCATAGTTTTGCGCCACCATTTAACTCGGGAAGAAATGCTACGTGCGGTGGGTATACTCGAAGCTGGGAGTTAACAACTTGGTTATCCGCCGATTGCGGGATCGCTATTGAAGCACTGGAAGCATAGTAAGGCAGTGTGATAGATATTATCGAAGAAAAAACTCGTGAAGAGCTGCGTTGAATCCCTCCAGACGTTTGGCCATCAAAGACAACTGCAGCTTTCATACCCTCGTGAAAAGACATGTGCGTTCAGCATTAGTTAAAGATGACCTACGTTTTTTGAAGTCTGAGCAGTTGTACGTATACCTATTTGAAAGCTTTGCTAGCACTGACACATACCTTGTTGTTTTCTCCCTTGTTCATTAAGATAGCGCCACTGTCTGTTACTTTTACTTCATAGGTGAAGTAAAATTCTGTACCCTTTTTACGGCAATCACGTATGAAAGAACAATGCCCAAAAATTATTTTTTATTTTTGTTAGCGTCTTAAAACGTCAGTTATACCGAAGCAATTCAATTATTTTTTTACGTATTTTAAAATTAATACCTAAACCCGTATTACCCAGCGTAAAATAATTTTATTAATAAGTGATGAGTTGACTATAATAACAATGACGTCAACAATGTCAATTTTCATTCGGGCACTCACTTCGATACATAGATTGTATCAAGCAACATAAAGGGAGACTTCTGGCCAATATAACAGACAGAATTTCGTTATAAATGTTGGTATGACAAATGTAATGATGTCAAATTTCCATATCCGGTTGTCAATCAAAAAAAAGTCATAATAAAATAATGGTAAAAATTACAGGCAGCCGTAAGTCTCCCCTACTCTATGACTCAATGGTTATAAGAATTCAATCTCAAAATACTTTGGTTCTGGGGTGTGTCTGCTGAAAATTCTTATATATCTAAGCTCAGAAATTAAAGCGGCGATTTCTAGATATTTTTTTATTTTAAGACGCTAAAGTTGAAAATGAAATAAAACGATGTATGGCAGTTGGGCATTGTTCTTTGACATAGTTGCCGTTTGCCCGTCGCCGCTGTCACCGAGCTGTCAACGAGAACAAGATTACGGCCCCGAAGTAACGATAATTAATTTACTGTGGCCGCTTGTTCACCGCACGCCCGTCACCACTCACCCGGCCGCCGATTTTCCGAATTTCGGCGTGATCGCGAGTTCTGTCGGCGCCGAGAATGTGATGGGCCAATGTGTCGACAATAGAAATACGTTCGCTCTTTGTTCACCGCCGTCTCACCTAGCTGTCAACGTGAATTGTTTTATTCGTAACAAGATCAGTGATGGTGGACAAATGATCGCCATCGCGTGTTCTTGTAATCGCCCTGAAATAATCACGTGCTCGTTGACGGTTCGGGGACGGCGGCGGTGGACAAATAGCCTTAAAATTAAACTGAGAAGGATGGCAGAAATCCAGATAATAAATATTAATTTTTTAATAATATTTTTTTTATAATATGCTTATGACATGAAACACAAAAAATAAACATACACTACCAAAAACTCGCAAAAAATACAAAAATAAGACTTGTTCGTACACTTGTGTTCCCCATTTTTCTGTATGGCGCCGAAGCGTGGAACTTGCGAGGAAATTGAAAAGAAAAAGGTAGACGCTCTAGAGATATATGGTGCTGGAGACGAAGGCTAGGAGTATCGTGGACCGAATTTAGAACTAACATCTCTGTTCTTGCAAAACTAGGCTAAACATTAAGGAGCGTCTATCGGCTACTATACAGAAGCGCATTTTGATATTATTTGGCCACGTTTCGCGAAGAAATGAAGCATCCATAGAACGGCTGGTTGTGCAGGGCAGGGTCGATGGTACAAGACCTCGCGGTCGGTCACCTACGCGATGGACTGACCTTTGGTAATTTCAGCAGTTTATTATGGAAGAAACCAACTTCAAATTAAAATCATAAATTCTTGCTATGACTTCTCGAAAAATCTTGAAAAAAAAAATTGTGTGTGACAGCTCCGACGCACGACTGGAGTTTAACGGCATCTAGTTTGTAATCAAGCAAAGCGCTCATAGCCCTGCCTGCGGCTTGCGTCGATCCTAAGTGATCAACAAAGTTAAGCAACAGCGAGCGCGGTCGGTAGTTGGATGGGTGACCGCTAGTGGCAAAAAATTCTTGAGCGTTTCCCTGCTTCGGAGGGCACGTAAAGCCGTCGGTCCCAGTTGTTATCATAATGATAACAACGTTAAGCCATGTCGGAGGTCCTCGGGCGGATTGAAAACTTCCGACATTCGGTTTGGCCACTAACCCCTCCACCAATCCGCACTGGAGCAGCGTGGTGGAGCATGCTCTAGGCCTCCTCAAGAGGAGAGATCCGTGCCCAGTAGTGGGCCATTACCTAATGGGTTGAAGCCAAGTTTGCAATCGTCAAATCAGTAATGACGCTATTTAACTTGCGATCGTCAAATCAATAACAAGATTACCTATTATTATCATTAGATGGCGTGGTTACTATTATACTATTATATTATATTATTATCTATAATACGTTACGACTTACGACGTCGATGATAATGTTTCACATCATCAGAATAGGGTGTAACAAAATTATTATTATCTTCAGTACTGATAATGTAACAACGCCATCTAGATTCTGTGTTACGAATTACAAATATACATAACAAAAGTAAAAAGAGTTTGATTTTACTCTTTATACATTTTTTATACCGCGGGCTTAAAAATGAAAATCGATTCTAAAGAAGTTAAACTCCAATAGATGATAATAGATGTTTATTAATTATGTTAATCAATTATAATTTAATATATTATGATCAACATTATTATTACTGGTATTATTATATTTCTTTAAAACCTAAACCGAGCAAGGGCCTTGAGAGCTAGCTCGTTTTTCTTCCTTCTTTTTCCGTTGAAATATTTTTTATTGACTCGCAGACTAGCAATGATTGGGAAGTTGATATTTTTGTGATTTCGTTTTGAAATACTCTTCCAGGCGGAAACTAGAAAAATATTTGTGCAAGAGTATTTCAACCACCGTCGCTTTCAGCTGTACGAGCTTAATTATTTCCGTGGTATAAAAATCTCGAGGAAGTTTTCAATAAAATATGGAATAAATTCTAAAGTCAGGTACTTAATAGCTTTTAAAGTGCACGCCGCCAATAAGTCGTACCCTCACTGGAAAAAAGGTTAAAGATGAAAATTGCGATTTTACAGGAGAAAAAAGTGTTAAAATATCAGTAAGTAGTCAAAGGAATTTACATTACGATTTCTTGAATAAAACCATCAAGATTGATGATAAAAATTTGAAAAAAATTGAGCAAAATTATGCAGTTTTTGTCCTTCTTTCCAGTCATATTAATAACTAAAATTCGAAGTAACATGACTTAAGCTTTTTTCCACTGAGGATGCGAAGTATTTACAAAAAATAACAAAAACTAAGTAACAAAAATCTATTCGGGACGTGAAAAAATATTTATTCATTTGTTTATATTTTGTACTAGCTGTGCCGAACGGTTTCACCCGCGTTAATTTGTGGAAAAAACGAACTACTTGAATATATATATGATGTTATATAGCCTGTAGCCTTCCTCAATAAATGGACTATCAAACACAAAAAGAATTTTTCAATTCGAACCAGCAGTTCCTGAGATTAGCGCGTTCAACTAAACAAACTCGAACATTTTTTCTCTAATTTTTATCATTAATCTTGACGGTTCTGTGCAAGATCGTAATGTTCTTTAATGTTTCTCCTTTGACTACTTACTGATATTTTAACAGTTTGTTTGCTCTCCTGTAAAATTGAAAGAACAATGCCAAACTGCCATACATCGTGTTATTTCATTTTCAACTATAGCGTCTTAAAATAAAAAAAATTCTAAAAGTCGCCGCTTTAATTTTTGAGCTTAGAATATATAAAATGAAGTATATCAAAATGAGCCATGTATTTGGAATCCTAAACATGTGAATCACAAAAATAGGCAAAAAGTTAATGATGCATGGACGCGGATAAGTATTATTGTAAATAAAAATAATAAAAATAATTTTGGTCATCCACCACCGCCTTTGTTTCCTTGATTTTCTCTTTTTTATTTGATTTTGTTTTAATTTAAAGTAAAAGAAGGTCAACCCAAAAGCAATCACTGCAACAAGTTCGTCGTCCGCCATGTTCGTCTATTTGGAATAGACTGACATGTTCGCCAAACGTGAGGATGCGCTGTTTGTGTGGGTGATTGTGATCGGTGTTTGTGGTGTTGCTTGCTGTGTTTGGTGTTTGCGGCAAACACCAAGCGTGTGGACCCGGCATAAGAACGTCAACGTCAATAATGAAATGACCTAACATTTTTTACCGAATGAAAATGGCCATTGTCGACATCATTGTTATTATAGTCAATTCATCACTTATTAATAAAATTATTTTACGCTGGGTATTATGGGTACACGTATTAATTTTAAAATACGTAAAAAAATTGAATTGCTTCGGTATAACTGACGTTTTAAGACGCTACAAAAAATAAAAAATATTTTTTTGCCATTGTGCTTTTCAACTTATGCCTTTTTTCCACTGAGGGTGCGATACAACTCTTCAACGTTTTGTAATAATTTAACTGTATTTTAAGAAATTTGTTCAGGATAAAAACCCTCCTTTTTAGAAACAACACTTAAGTAAGGAAATAACACTATGCAAATAATGCTACTACTCTGTGCGTCCGATATGTCGAGCCTTCTCTTTCACAATCATCACAACAGCAAACGTATACATATATTGCAGTATACTTACCGACAGCCCTGTAATTGATCCATTTGATGCGGCTTTCACTCTAGTTATTTGACAAATACAAAAGACAAAGATGGGAATACAAACAATCAATCCTTTCTTTCTATTTTTAGCCCCCGACGAAAAAAAGGCGTGTTATAAGTTTGACGTATCTGTGTATATGTGTATTCGTGTATCTGTGGAACTACCTATAGATATGTCTGTCTGTGGCATCGTAGCTCCCAAACGGATAAACAGATTGTGATCTAGTTTTTTTTTGTACGTAAGGTGACACAATCGATAGTGTTCTTAGTTATCTTTAGTGTAAACAAAACTGTCGGAGATTTTTAAAATTGTCATCGTCTACACCTTAGTCAAAATATAATATGTGACTTGGCCGTCTACAACAACTATTGTATATAGTTATATCGAATAGCCCATGTCACGGAAGCGAAATGACCAAGCCGCATATTTTAACTAAGGTGTAGATTTTGTGAAGTTTTTTTTGTGAAAATGAAAAAAGTTGTGCGGTTTAGAAAATTTCAGAAAACTTAACGACTATATTAACTTTTCTAATGTAACCTTAGCGACATAACTTTTTTTTATAACTGTCACAGGGCGAGGGAGAAGAGGGAGAGGGGGAGAGGGAGGGAGAGAAGTTGTTAGGCGGTACAAGGTCGCTGGGTCAGCTAGTACTTTAATAGAGTAAGGTACCTGCCGTATGGTATATGACGTATTTATGTTATGCTAGCTGTTTCCCGCAGCTTTGCATACGGAAATTATGTTTTAACTTATTCAAACTTTTATCCTGTTTTCCCGGGAAACCTTTAAGTTTTCCGGGATGAAAAGTTGTCTAAGATATGACCCAGGGTATCAGTAACAACTTTACCAATTTTAATCGAAATCCGTTCAAGGGTTTTGGAACGAAGTTCCTTATCGCGCGTTGTGAAAGGGGGCTAGACGAAAAATTACGACACTTTTTGATTCTTACGAATGACGACACTTTTTTTGAAGTGATTCAGAGCGTTTTACAGAGATGGCGCTGTAAAACAAAACAATACTTAAATCGAAAGGAACTTCGTTCCATCCGGGTGTCCCTTCACACCTCTCATGTTTTATTTTTTTATATGATGCCCGGACAGACAAACAGACAGACAGACAGACACTTTGAATTTTATTATAATATAGATGACATTTACAGTAGTATTTGTATTTTTGTCTTATCTGTCAAGTTTTTCTCAGACACGTCAGATAAGAGTGATTTTTAATGAAGTTTAATGTTTTTTAAAAGAATACATGTTTTTACATTCATTCCACGCATTATACTGGCACATATCGGACAATAACTAATTTGTGGGCGCAATAAGTCTACCAGCAAAGTGAATTGGAAATCCATTTGATACAGTTAAAACCTCCAGCTGAGGTAATTTCCATTAATTGTCACCTCAATTCTTTCGTAGAAGGGAGAGGGAGAGGGAGCGAGCTGTCTCGGAACTATTAAGTAATTAACTGAACAAAAAGCCTGCATGATCGGCGTTGTTTTGAAAGTGTGACCAAGAGCTGATTACTTCATCTGATAACACGTGTATGTATTCCATTTGTGGACTTTTTAACGCACAAGACAGCGTATAAAGGTTGGTATTGAACTACAAGGGAAAATATAGATAAGAAAAAACTCCCGACAGCTTTATTTACACTAAGCACACCTTAGCTAAGATCTATCTTGATGAGGTCCGCGTTAAAAAATCCCATCATAATCGGTCCATTCGTTTAGGAGATTCGATGCCACAGAAAGACACAAAGACATACAGACAAGTCAAACTTATAACACCCCTCTTTTTAAGTCGGGGGTTAAAAAGTAACATCAAGACTGTTTGTAATCTGCTATTTGAATACAATTTTTATTCTGATACTTTTCTTCCTTAAATGAGTATATTATTTAAAACTAGCTGTTGCCCGCAGCTTCGCATACACAAATTATGTTTTACCTTATTTGTTCTTCTTGCAGGAGAAAATTTGAAAAACGGTGAATTTATATTGAGTTAGTTCGGGGAGCGTTAACCTTATTTTGAATCAGCATCTTCGAGGAAGCTTTGTTGTCGTTGGATCCTGCGTTTGTTCTCAGACACCGAAAAACAGGCCCGTGCGAAATGCGTTTCATCCATCCATCCATCAGCCCTTAGAGGTCCGCTGCTGGACATAGGCCTCCCCTAACTTGCGCCACTCTGACCGGCCCTGAGCCTTCTGAATCCAGCGGATGCCCGCTGTCTTCTTCAGGTCGTCGGTCCATTTTGTCGGGGGGGAAATGCGTTCAGGATTTGAAAACGGGACGTCAAGACGCGTTTCGTAAATCATCACAGGCCAAACGTGGATTTATCAATATCATCCGGAAAATAAGAGACTGTCGTCAGTATGGGTCTTTTCAAAAGGAAAGCCGACAAAACTGCAAAGACCTCGTAACATTAGTAAAAAAATGATGGCTAGTTTTTTCTCGCAGCGGGCATGCGTCGACAACAACGTTGGAAAATCATACATCTATTAACTCCGAATAGTATACAACAGTAGCACTGCTGAAAGTTTTCCAAGCTCTGTGAGAGAGGAGAGCAAAGTCTGGGCTTCGGGGAATTATGCTGCATCACGCCAACGCTTCGTTACATACGTCCCTCAGAACAAAGGCGTTTCTTGAGGAATCGTTGTGTTGTTGTTGTTACCTTGCCCCATCCACCGTACAGTCCAGATTTAGCTCCCTGTGATTTCTTTTTGTTCCCGATAATCAAGGAAAAAATAAAAAGGAAATTTTTTCGTGTGCCGAAGAGGCTGTGGCCGCCTACGAAGTCGCAATTTCGGATTAAGACTGGCAAAAGTGTTTTAATAGTTGGTTTAGGCGAATGAAACTTTGCATAGAGAATGAAGGAGAGTGTTTAAAAAAATGTAAAATAAATATTGTCAATATCTTATATATTTTTTTCTTGTTTCAAAACTTATCCAGTTACCAACGTACATGAAGCAATTGTTTGCCACGTCCCAGCTCCCGAAAAAAAATGAAACAGTTCTTACTCGACTGCCAGGAAGGGTTAGGTATGTTTTTTGCGCGTATTTTGTCTGTAATATTATTTATTAGGAACCTCGTATCTTTTAAACCACTTAAGGGAATTATATAATTAAGATATCGTTAGATTCGTCTTGATAACTCAAGTGTTCTTAGATAAGTGAAATTATAAAAAACAAATATGGTGGTTGTAAGATGCCATTGTTTGAAGTATCAAAAAATAAAAATAAATCGAATAACGCAATATGGGTATCAAATTAAAGGGCTCACCATAAGGATTTCAAAAAATATATTTTGATAGCTTTTTTTATACCAGGCGGGTTTTTTTTTTCAACTTTTAAATTTATAGTAGGGGAGACCGGGGGCAACAGTAACAGTTTTTAGTTCGTGGCCGATTGTGCCAAAACTGTTGATATCTAACAAAATCCTGTTATTCTCCAAGGAACTTAGTTTAAGTGTCTACCAACTTGTGTAGTCAACGTTAGAGTACTAATCGTAATTATGTTGCTATCCCACTTTTAAAAACGAGTGTCGAGTGTTACAATTGACCCATAGTGCGGGGTTGTTTGTAACATTGTTTTGATGAACAATAAAATGAAAATGTTAATGAATTTAGCCATATTTTAATTTAAAAAATAATCATAATCTTAAATACAATCAGTCTTTTAATTGGTAACTAAAATAAATGCTTTTACTTCTTCAAGCCGCTTCGAAACAAAAAAGTATACACTTCTCTTTATAACTGATCAAAAGCGAATATATTACTGTCTAAAATTACAATTTTAGACAAATTATAAGCACTACGTCATTAAATAACATTTAAATCGTATATTTCTTTGATGACTTCAACAATAATCAACAACAACAAATTAGTATGGAAACGTGTGTGTTACTAACAACCCCCTGTTACATTTAACCCCTGTCATATTTCTGCGAACAAAAAGATTACAAGCACCACACGAACCAATAAAACGAACAGCCCATCTCTAATCTAATCTAATCTCCGGTTAAGGGGATCCACTTGAGTAGTCGGTGCTTCAGCCCAAAGAAGGAATGGATGAATTTCCATGTGCGAAGCTGCGGGCAATAGCTAGTGTAAAAATAAAAGAAAAAAAGGCAAATAAATGTAAATATTTAAGATTTCCAAAATGCGCTTCCGGACGAATGTTTTTGTCCTAGATTTGCGATTGATGACACTTTAATTATTAATAAAGATCACTTATTAAGATTTAATAAAATATGATGTTTAATATTATGTGATCTCCAATACAAATTAAGCGTATTTGTATTTTCAACCTAAAACGCGTTGAAGAGGTGACGGCACAATGATATTAGAAAAACAAAAAAGGATAAAGTTCTGACTAGATAGAAATGACGTAATGATTGCCCAGCCATCACGTGAAGATTTATTGATATATTATTTTATTCGGGTTAAGGTTAGGTGTCACTGGGTAGAGGTTTTCCCACGAAGAGGATAGCAACTAAGATATATGTGTAAACGAAACTTTTCGAAAACCGTATTTTCTAATTCACGCGAGTGAAGCTACGGGTATCCACTAAGTAGTATGAAAATACTAAAGATTTCTTAATGGCTCAAAACATATAAATTAGGTAAAACAATTATTTTCACCTCGGGGTCATTTGTAGCAAGGGGTCAATAGTAACGTTACTATTGACCCCGAAAAAAATGGTACAATTGTTCCTGAAGACTGTTTTATTTAAAAACAAAAATAAATCAGAAACTCTGAACACTATTTTACTTTTGCGATAAGGTTTGTATTGTGTGATATATATAGATTCTAATATTTGTTGTTAATTTACTTATACTTTGTAAATTAAAGAGTAATAATTGATTTTTCAAAGTACGAAAAATTACTTTGGGGCTGTCCAAATGGCAATAGTCAATTACACACATCCACGCTGCTCGGAGCACATTGCTGAGTGGTTAGCCTACCCGAGCACGTTACGGCCTATGCCCCCGCGGCCGCACACTCTTCAGCGTTACTTGCCAACCAAAATATCACCAACGTTACTATTGCCCCGTGGTACTTTTGCCCCCGGTCTCCCCTACTCGTATTTGTAGTAAGTTCCTCATAAATATTTATTTATTGGTGGCGGGACACCTAAAACGTGTTATTGGTTCATAGTGTTCATCGGTTGTTTTATAAAAAATGGTGGTGCTATAGAAATTACGGAATTTCACTTACCTTGCACAGCCGCCGCGGCTGGAATACTGTTGCACTTGTTTCGTATAGAAACAATAATAATTCCCGAGACTACGCGACGCGTCCGAACGGGGCGAAGTCGGACTGGCGAGTGGAGTGGGGTGCGGAGTGATGTTCCACCGGCGCCTCATAGCTCACTATCTACCCCCTGCTTTGGACTGAAGACGAGTTTGATTTTGTACAACTCAATTACGCCTTCCCAAACACCAATATGTTTCATTTAATGAAGCCATGACCGCTCTCTTTACTCGGGTCAATGGATTGTAGGTTGGGACCTGTTGATTATAAATAACATACCTATAATATTTTATTGTTTCGACTCCTCGTATTCTAAAGCCTTATTTATTTTGCTGTTACTTACTAGCTTTCAGATGGTGATATACACAAAATATTAATTTTAGGTTAGCCTAATACCTGAAATCTGATTATCACAGTAGGTACCTACCTCTTCAAAAATTGTCCAGTTCAACTATTTGCAACCATAGAATGTTTTGAGATAAGAATTTATTTAAGATATTATTTGAGGTAGCTTAAGTTTGTTACAATAAACTCTTGGAACTTCTCTTTCGTTTCCTTTAAAAACTTTAGATATGACATATAAGGTGGGTGGACCATGGATTGCCACTCTAACGATTAAACAGTCACTACTTCGTTATTTACTGATTAAATGAATCAAACAAAGCATTAAGTAACGTTTTGTTTTATTATGTGTCATATAAAACATTTTTTTTATAAAAGGTTTAACCATTATTTAATAAACTTAAGTTTAAATAACCTCTCCCAAATGGCTTTACAAGGAACAAGGCTCCATACAAGGCCAATATAATAAATCAGTCGTTTAACTTAAAACTAACATTGTGACAATCAAAATATCTACATATACTTAAACTACATAAAAAGATATTTCATTAAAACGGAACATTAAATGCCTACCATAATATATTCAGATAAAAAATAATCAGCGAACATTACTAGAACTCTATCGTAAAACTAAGAATTTATTTGTGTAATTGTTTTAAAAATAATATAAATGAGTAATAAATCTAAATCAAATAAGTTGCCAATAACCTTTATAGTAAAATAATAAAAATATAAAACTGATTAAAATGGCTTTCTTAAGCGTCTGTTCCTTGTAAGGCCAAAATGTTAGAACACCTCGGATTTGGCGGATTAACTTGCCCGTTGTTTTAAATTTCCAGATATGTATTTACAAGTAAAAACTATGCAAGTATTAATATTTTCATAGTTTCTACATGTTCCTAGGAAGACCCTTGTGCCCTAGCAAGGCCAAGTGCCAACTTTTTGATCGGCCTTACAAGGAACCATTGGCTTTCCTAGGAAAACTACCAATATTTTAATTGTATTGGAAATAAAGTACCTACTATTTTTTTCTTCAGTGCCGTAGCAAATCCTTATATTTAGAGTAAAAAAAATAAAGAAAACAATAGTTTATTTACTTGAAAACTTACATTTTACTAAACAGAAAACCATTATGCCTCTTATTTGGCAATTTCGATTTTTAAATAGGTACTTTGCAACAGACGCTGTATGTTATTTTGAAACCTTTCTTTGTTATGTTCCGAACAATTTGAATCCCTAGGAGCCGCTAGATGGCCTTCAGAAATGCTAAAACATCTAGACCAAATATCTGTGTAATACCTAGATGGCGTTGATGTAACATTTTGATGCAGATACAGATGCAGTATGCAGATTTGATTTAATTTAGTATAAGCTGATTTTTATTTTGGCCAGAGTGGCACAAGTTACGGGAGGCCTATGTCCAGCAGTGGACCTCCAACGGTTTATGGATGAATGGAAACTGATTTAAAACAAAACCTAAAATAGTATTTTTGAATGATATCCGAACTGTGTATTGAGTTGATTTTCAGGTAGATAAGTATTTTCAATAACAATAATTATTATTATTAAACTAATTTATTTCATATGGCTGGCGGACGGACATCACAGTTCAATATTAAATTTGAAAAACCCCGACTAAGATAAGTAAATATCTAAAAATTAGAAATAAAAAACTAATAAAATTGTGTGGGTCAGCTCCGACATACGACTGGAGTTTACTCCTTAAACGAATGATTATAAAATATATAGATTAGTTAATCAGAAACAACGCCATCTAGTTTCTTGTTTGGTAGAAAATCAGTAACAACGCCATCTAGATTCTTGGTTACGAATTAAAAAACTAACTCATAACGTAACGGTTTGATTTTACTCTCCATAAATTTTCATACTCGAGGCTAATAAATGAAAATCGATTTTTAAAAGGGAAACTCCACAACTCCAAAAAAGATTGCTAATAACAAATTATTAATATTATATTAACGTTATTTCAATAAATCTAAATTATGAATTCTTAAAAATCAATTTCAGCCTTCAGACTAGGGTTCGAACGATACTTTCGATACTGAGTAGGTATCGATACTTTTGATCGCGGTACTCGATACTCGTACCTGGTAATTACTCGCAAGTACTCATGTGAAACGTCGGTATCGAGTACTTTTAAAATACTGAGTACTTTTTAGTATTTTCATATGGAAAAAGATCAACTGTGGCCCGTTTTAGCGCTCGGACTAAACAGAAAGTGTCATGGGGACATGTCGACGACCTTTTTTTTTTTTTTTTAGCTCTGATCTGACTGTGATCCTCGGTAGTACTCGATACTGAGTAGTATCGATACTTCAGAACCATACTTTTTTGGTATCGATACCTTACCCGTCGATACCACACGAGTACTCGGTATCAGATACCAGATACAGATACCAGAGGCCGATACTTCGAACCCTACTTCAGACAAGGAAATGTACGCCTTGACGGACGATATATCGCTCATCTATTATAATGGCACATCTGCAAAAAATGCGAAATTGAGTTTATATGGTATATGTGTTTAAAAGTGCCTAATCTACATAGTGGTAAATATGTATTAATATCTATACTGACAACCAAACCCATACAATCTGTAAAAATAGTAAAAATAACTCATAAATTATTTTTAAACATTTTTATAAAATTTTTTAAATTCGTTTCTGTAAAATATGACAATCGTAGATGTGCCGTTGTTTGTATTACTGGGTGAGCGATATGTAGGTAGGTATATGACGAAAACATTGTATAAGTTCTAAATTATCCTTTATTATATAATACATCGTAGTTGGTACACAAATATGTAAAGTGAATTAATTGATTGTTCATTAACTTAATCTAAAATTGTGACAATATCGTGATGTCATCATACATGATACAACTGAAGAGTCAGTGAACTACTTAATACTAATACAATTTAATACTTCTAGTTCTAGTCTATAATGTATATTTGAATAATTGATACAGTCAAAAACAAAATATTTATAACTTGTTTAATATTACTATCACAAGAATAAATAAAATACAGAGTAGACTTAGATTATAGGACTACAGAACCTATCTAACGTTGTATATTGCGTCGGATAAAAGTGAATGCATTTTTAATTAAATTAATTTAGTTAAATACTAGTAGATTGTATATATATATATATATATATATATATATTACATTTCATTTTACACTGTAACTATATTGTCCATAATTTTGGGAAGACACTGCCTTCAACAACACTGTGTAAACTAAAGTTGAAGGCAGCGACTCTAACCATATTTGTACTTTTAAATAATGGTAAATAAAGAAATTTGTATAAAAAAATGTATTTGTATAATTAACATTAAGAAACCAGATGCGGCACTTTTATCTTAAGTATGTCAAGTTGGGGCAAAATATGACAGATAAAATAAATACAAATACTGTTGAAAAGGTAATATCACATATATCCTATTTTCTTACTACAGTTTTGTAGTCATATTACAGATTGTTGCCCTTTAAAAGATTTGATATGTCTTCACATTTATCCGAATGAGTATAAAATTTCATAACTACAGAATTCGACGAAGCCAAAAGTTGGGTTTTGTAAATATGTGAATTCATCTGTTTCCGCAGAGCTCCTTAGTTACTTGTAATAATAGGCATTGTGACTGATTTTGGAATATTATTCTATAATGTTGGGAAATATATTGTATTATAATTACAACGTACGTATATAATATTTCCGCAAAAAATAAAGGTTTAGTATAAAATACATTTACATTACATTTTACAATACATTTTAATTTACAAGTTTAAAATTCGCACCAAAACACTTCAAAGTGTCATGACGTCGCTTGTGACGTCACGCCTGAGTAGACTACATGTAAACACTAGAAGCTTTCTATAAATTTAGTGATAACTACAATTAAATATTAATACTAAAGTTGGTTGGTGGTGTCCCTCAGTGTACTAATACAGCAATAGAAACTCCAAACAATTTATTTTTGTTCGTCCCGCACAAAAAAACAATACTAAATATGTGGCTTAAACTTGCAAAACGATATTCAACGGGAATATTGCCCAGTACAGCCAGTACTCACATTTATTTATGTGAAGATCATTTTGACGTAAGTATTTACCTAAAGCAGATTATAAACCAGTATTATCTTGGTCGAGGATTAAATTCAATAATAAACGAACTTCTTTGAGGTTAGGCTTCATCTCTCGTATCTTTCACCCTTGATACGTATCATAATGGGTATTTTATTTCGATTGCAGTTACCAAACGATAGGAATATCATTTGATGGGATCGATGTCGCAAATCCATATGAAACACGGGTGTATTCCCACAAAATTTTATTAAACCCGATATAAGAAAGAACCACTATTTCTACAAAACAATTGGAACTTGAAGATACGTAACTCAGAGAGACTTCATTGGAAAGTTCAGGTATCGACTTATTTTTTATTTCAATCAACTCTATTCTAGATATAATCATTTCATTAATGCCTAATCATTACCTAATGAAATAGTATAAATTACACTTTATATTTAGAAGATGAAAGATTCATATTGACGGCAAATTCATATTTGTATTTCATAAGTGACCTTTAGCTGCTAAAAATTTCAGTGAATTATTTTTAGTCTAATTTCTTTTTTTCTTTTTAGTTTTTCAACCAAATATTACTCAAGAATATGTACATAAGACTGCAATCAAATCTATGCAAGTACACATGACAAATAAGTTCATAACTAAAGCTATTCAAACGAAAATTAATTTAGTAAACCAGAGGACATCACCATTGAAACTTTGTCAATATGTTTCTACATCACCATTTAAAATTAAAAGTTGCAGTACTGTCAAACATGTGTCAAACCATCAACATCCCTCTTAGGCTTCCCGCCCACGTCCGATAATCGGTGACCGATTTTTTGTAGGAGAAAAATAGAACGTACTGATAGCAATGGTGCAACGCACACGTCCTACAAAAAGTCGGTCAGAAATAAAACTGACTCACCGACAGTCAGTACGAAAATCGGTCACCGATTATCGGACGTGGGCGGGAAGCCTTACGTGTTCTAGGAAAATAACATTTGAGAGGGAATCTGACAGTGATATTTTTTATACACCATTTGTGACACGTGTAGAATCATCACCATTAATATTATCTCTCCAAATGAAATCATCAGACTGGTGCGAGGTAATTCAAGATGATAAGAAACAAGAGAAATTAAACATTTTTAAGTATACATTGCTAAATAAGCATAGGTGTCTTTACATTTATCCAACACACTAAAATTGTTATCACACTATATTGTATTTATAATGTTCGGTTTACACGTATTAAGTAGTTAAGTAGATAACTAAGTTTTAAGTACATTAATACGTGGACAATTTAGTAGTCAAAATTTAGTAGGCAAGTAAACAATTTAGATTTTTTTCTATTTTTCTGTTAAATAGGTGGGCGGGGCCTATCACTTAACGCGTTTGGACAGGCAATTTTAACTTATTACAAAATTTATAACAGTGAAATGCATTTAATTAAATAGGTTGTGAAGAATTGTATGAACTAAAGAACTTTACTAAATTATTACATTTGGACAGCACTAAAAATTGTTCGCCTAAAATCATTGAAGTATGATGTCATAGAACAGACATCTCGAACAAAATGTGTGTCCCGCCGGGAGGTTCTATTTTCAAAATTAAGCCTCGGTTCTCCTTTCATAATCGAACGAATCCATTGAAGATTGAAGCCACGTGGCGCCAATGCATTGGGACACACATGGTGTTCGCGGTGTCGGTTCTATACGCAAGTAATAATACTTCAATGCCTAAAATTAAGTTATCTACTTAACTACTCAATACGTATAAACCGGACATAAGAGAATATCAAGCCACATCAACACTGTGACGCTCGTTGTTGACGCCAGGCGGCGTGGAACCCGGCCGCTGAGTCCGAATCCGAATCACCTTCTTCACTCACGCCGATATGAGCACGAGGCTGACAGAAAAACGAGAATATTATAATAATTATATTATGTATTGTGTAAGCTTCAATTACAATCATAATTTTACAGTTGCCCCGCGAGTTTGTTCGCGGAAATATTACTTTTATACTACACAAACTGTCATTCCCTATTTCAACCAATTAATGGTTACGTACTTATTCACTGGATGACACGATTATGAAATCTAATGCTGGCGGACTTTATGCGGCATCCAGTAAACTGGACGGTGTATGGCCGCGGTATGGCTATCTGGCTATATAGCTATCTCATGCAAACTGGATGCCGTAACAAGTCAAACTGTAACCTTGACAAGTATACTTGATCGTGTATCAGTTATCACAGCAATGTGGTAGCACTAATTGTGTTGTTATAGTGTCGTCCGTTGAGATAATGTCATCAGTCAGGACGCTCCGTATGCGGATACCCTCGCACATATGTCCGGATTCGCCGTACGGATTTTTTAGTATTGCCAACAATTTTAGCAGTTTTTTCCAACCTCTAGTGAAAAACGGTGAAGACTGTTAAGATTGATTCAGCTATGGAAAAATTGTTGTAGTAGCCTGCATATTGGCCGAAGAAAGTCAAATTCGAAAAAAAAGAAGATTTTAGGTTCATAATATCAATTTGAAAAGGCAGTTAGTTGAACGGCAAATTCTATACGTTATTTCCCGGCTTGGTGGATGATGGTCAAACTTTAATTTGTAACTTGAATTTGAGGGAAATTTAATTTCCACACACACACACGATACTTATTATTTTTTATTAGTTAGTTAGACATAAATTTATATTAATTTATAATTAGTGTCAACATCCCTATTGCTGAATGCCCAGAACGAGCTCAGCAACGTGCAGTACTCGTTGCGGCGGTGGGGTAGGACTTATCACTGGCACCCGCAGTTAAGGCTGTGGTAAGCAGCGACCAGTATTGGAAGCGTATGGTCTCTTTTTGCGAGGAAGTGATATCGCAGATGGAGGCGGCGGAGCGAGCAAGATGTGGGCTCTCCTCCGCTTCACCGCAAGCGAGTCGTGCGCAGGCCAACAGCAGGGGCTCATGACCGGCGGTTGCCTCCCTGAGAAGGACCCCCGGAAGATGGGCCCGCGAAGCGATCCATGGAATAAAAGTCCTCGAGGTTGAAGGCGCATCGATGTGTCCCTGGTGCGTCTCTAAAGGTGTGAGGGTCATTTCAGAGTCCCAGAGTGTCAGAACCATAACTTGACAGACGTCGCTGGCTGGGTTGTGGATGTGAGCGAAAGCGTTCGTGGAAATCAACCGTGAAGCAGCGAGGCGGAACACCGTGGGTCGGTGGGATATCAAGTCCGACTTAACCACTGCATTCCCCGTGATACAGAGGTATCCATAAGAATTTCCGCACGAAAAAAAAGGAGTTTTAGGCGTCATCCTAATTGGCAGCGATCGTACGAGCAAACGATGTGTTCATCGTCGTTCGATGAAAATGATTATGATTATTTATTATGCTCGTGCGATGACTAATTAGGACACACTTATTTAGTGTGTGTGTTTAATTTTGTCGTGCGACTAAATCGCATCGTTTGCTCGTACGATCGCTGCCAATTAGGACGACGCCTTAGAGTACCCGATGTGGAATACCAAGGGTCCAGCTAAATTGTTAGGGATATCGGAATACTGTCATATCAAAAGTTTTTTTTAAGATATTAGGAGAATATTAAAACCTCCCTCCTAATAGAAATATTTAAATACCGTCATTCTAATAAAATCATATTCATTAATGATGCAGTTTCAAAGATATTTTACTACAGGTAGGTTACGTTATATAATGAGGTTTAGTTTTTGATCAGCTACGACGTGTTATAATTGTTTAATAGTACGTTGATTTTATTATTATTGGATTAAAATATACCTACTATTAAAACTTTATTAAAATATGAGTTGTATATCGCACCTACTATTTGTCATCTGGCTGATTAGTGAATAGTGTATAACTTATTTTGTCTGGATGAAATTACGACAAGTGGCTGAATTAGACTGGCTCAATTTCTGCGCACTATACATATGTAGTTGTATGTAACTATGTAAATATCATTGTACAATGTAATATCATTGGGCAGTTTTCATGTAAAACTAGTAGATAATTAAGATATTTAAAGTCATTACCTGATCTGGTGTAGACGGCGTGCTACGACTGTGGGAGTTCAAACCACGCCGACCGCTGGCACCGCGTCGGCGCACCTTATTGTTCAACGGAGGTGGCATGGTTTTGTCTTCCTTCTGTGAATCATTACACATTGCCAAACTGTATATTTATTTTTTTACTTAATGTTTGATCACAAACCCACCTGATGGTAAGCAGAGATGCAGTTTAGGATGGTGAACGTACTAACTTAGTAAAGCAGGCCTGGCGCACTACGCACTTTCGGTATGAAGTTACAAGTACATACCGCGTTCGACTTATTGGGCTAAGGGATTATTTATGCTACACCGAGCCGGGCACGAGCAATTTCGCTAACATTTAAACTCGGCTCAAACACCGACGTCGCACGGTGTAGCATAACACTCGATGTCCGCGTTATATAAAATTAATTTCTTCACATTTAGTTCATCGGTTATGGTGCCTACTTCTCACTTGTCGGTCTCCTCGTAGTTTTTAATTTGTATATAAGGGAACATACCAAAACCACGTACGTAACCCATTTTTTCCAACTTTTTACCCCCCTCCCCCCCCCCCCTTCGTGACCATCCGTAGTATATGAGAAGACCCCCCCCCTCCCCCCTAGTTTTCACGTGGTAATTGATAAATACGGTTTTCAATACTTTTTTCCAAAAACAGAGTTAAAAATAATAATTTTGCTTATATTTGACGACTTTGTGGCGCAATGGTTGCTAAAATATTGACTACGTGACAAAAACCTAAACCCCCCCCCCCCTCCGCCCCTATGTGACCAATCGTGGTGTTTTGAAGACCCCCCTCCCCCCCTAAATGAGGCACGTGGTTTTGGTATGTTCCCTAAGTTACCTGAATATTGTCCGCTGAACCCCAGGACTTGTGCAATTGATCTCCATCATCAGACCGCCGGTCCATATCTTTATCCCGAGCAAGCTTGGGCATATACGCCGAAGATCTAGTCGCTCCAACTCCCAAAAAGTTGCTGAATGCTTCCGTGGTCTTCTTGACACGAACATTTAGAGATCCAATGCGTAGAAAACCTTCTTTCTCTGAAATCAAAAATGTTAACCTTATGTTTGAAAAGTAAAAATACCTTTGGAACCATCATACTAACGAGAATAAATAAATAACAACACATAACGTACAATACAATCAATTCGGGTATCTTTGAACGAAGATGCGTAAAATATTTAAAAAAAATTCTGTGGCAATATTTTGTATTTTTTAGCTCGTATCTTCGTAAACCGGAACGTCATACTGTTAGACGAAAGTTAAAAAAAAAGTATTGTCAAATATTTATTACATTTTTAAATTTTACGCGCCTCTTTCGTGGTGTCGGATTTTTAATTTTGTGGAGCTCTGGTTTGAAATCGATATTAATATAAAAAACGTTACAATTCGTTTTAGTATGGCAATACCCTGTAAAATATAACCTTTTTTCGTATTTTTATTCATGTTATAAAGGTAAATTGACATCTTTAATAAAAAATAAAGATAAGTCATACAATCTTACCCAATCTCTAAAGTATTCAAATAACTGAAGGTTTTACAAGAAAGAATAATCAGAATCAAAGTTACCCAAAATTCATGATAACTTTGAATGTGAACTTTAATGGAATTTTAGCTCAGTAGATAATATTATCAAATTTCTACTTACTTTGTTGTGTTCTAACAAGAAATAACCTTTATAGAACACAATTAATATAATAGTATTTAAGAAAACTTTATTTAAGATATTATTATATAATAAGTAATATTATAATAAAATAATCGAAAAAAATGTCCAAAGTTACCCAAATCGACGTTACTACAAAAAGAAAAATGAATTACAAAACAAACGAAAAGTGCAATAAAACTACCAACAACAACTAAACTACTATTACACAAAAACACTACGAAAACGTCATGTAACTGAGTTATAGTGCGTCGATAACTCCGAGCAAAATATGACATAATAACACAAATACAAATACTACTATAGATATCATATAACATTTGTCATATTGTGCCACTTTATTACGCGCTGTGCTACGTGAGCGAACTAGATGCGAACGAGAAGCGACGCGAAAACAACAAACAGTCGAAATGTATTCAAGTGTCCTGCGTTGGCAACGTATCGCGTTTGCATCTAGATCGTTCACGTAGGGCGCAGTGTTAAGCTGGCCATACACGAACGAGTGACAAGTGTACCTACTTGTAAAGTTTGCAACAGACTTGACGCGGCATCCAGTTTGCATAAGATAGCTATATATCCAGATAGCCATACTGTGGCCATACACCGTCAAGGTTACTGGATGCCGCGTCAAGTCCGCTGCAAACTTAACAAGTATACTTGATCGTGTACGGACAGCATTACAGATAAGAGCGTTTTAGGAGTTACTCGACAAACTGTGTTAGTAGCTAGTAATAACCAACTACGTAAAATACAATACAACAGCCACAGATAAGTTTATTCGAACATAACACCAACATCTCATAACACCATCCCAATAAGCTTTCTTACACGAAACATCCAGACCTGGATGTTACACAACCAATATCAGTAATAAACGTAGCATACTGTATCTTTGTTTAATACGACGTACGAAAGAAATAATGAGAATAAATGTGTTAATAAGTTGAAAATTCTGAAACAGCAGTGGCGACAAGTTTGGTGAAAATAAATATAGTGTTAATGTATAAAATCATGCATATCTACAGAGATAGGCCATCTCTTAAAAACAATTAACATAATGTAACCGATTACGAATTGTAGTTGATGTGTCCTCATCATTTAGAAGTAACAAGGTATGATATGCCACGTAGTTTTGTACTACTTAAATTAATAACTAAAAATAACTTTTTGTGTAACAAAAATATACAATATGCAGTGAAAGTTTCAATGTACTCAGTGCATTCAACTGTTATTTAAAAGATTAAACCAACATTTATTTTACTCCCCGCATAAGTGATCTTCTCTCCAGAACAAAATTAGTGTACAAAGAACGAAACAAGAATCCTTAATTAGACGAACTTGTTTGACATAACACACACAATGCACTTTTATAATCGATATTTACAAAAGATATGCAATTTATTACGTACTTTTCTAAACACACGGATGTATCAATTTATTGATGTTAGTCAGCATTGAACTATTAAAATCATTAATGGCACAACAACCTTATAAATATTGTAGATAGTTGTACTTATAGGTTTTATAAAAATGGTTGGTAGTTGGTTCCATAGATTCAAGTATAGTGGATAATACGTCACCTACTAAGTCAACCGATCATAAAGATGAAAATTAAAAAGCTATAGATAGTTGACTCTATGATAAATGGACGTATTGGGAAATGGTCCTAATAGATCTACTTGACCATACTTACCACTATTTTGTCAATACATGGCAAGTGGCAACACTATGTCAAAAAAGTTTGTCTAATCATAGATATGACTATTAACCCATTCCAACGTAGATAGGTACACAAAGACCCGTTAAAATAGTGTAATCGCACACAGTACCCCTCTTACTTGACTGCGGGTTGTAAACATGAGCTGGTAATCTTATTGTTGGAGGCGAAGTGGCTGATCGACGGATATCGTACGGGTTGGCCTCTGTAAAACATTATCTACTAACTACTGAACTAAAGGCGAAATAAAAACATGCAAAGAACAAAATTTTACTACAGTTAATTAGCAATAGTAACGAAAAGAGACGAAAAGGTCTACGTAATTTTACTTACTATTACATGTATTATTTCACTTTACATTTAAATACGCATTTAGTAATTCAATTCAATTTATACAGTATAGAGATACTACCTAACGTAGTAATTACCTGTACTAAATGAACTGAATTGTTCAATTTTTTTTTATTTTTTTTTTAATCTTTATCACAACTTATATTAATTTTCGTTGTGAAAAACTCTTAAAAATATTTTTAATATTAATAATAAAGAATCCAAAATTGATAAAAGTTCAAAAAGAATCACGTGACTACGAACGAGCCAAAGGTCGCCATGTTAGTGACGTTATTTTGTCAAAAAATTTCACGATAGTACAGTTTCAACGGCTTCTACACGTGAATTAACTAAAAATATCAGAAGTTTAGTGCAAAAAAAATTAAGCTATGTACGGTAAAGGATTTATAAAGGCTAATTCCGATAATATAACTATATGGATATATTCATGGTAACAGATTTTCTCAAAAATGATACTCGGTTTAATTCAGCTGAAGTTCAAGGTTCTAAAGCATCAAGGTAACTTTAATATACTTTAAAATACTTGATATCTTGCACACCAAATGGTTTTATAAATTTTATCTCAAAAGGACGAATTTCGGATGAGCTATTATTTCAAGAAAGTGAATTATTAGAACAGTTACCCGAAGATTGTGCTGTCATGGCCGATCGAGGATTCAAAAATATCGTTTCTCTTCTTAAAGGTAAAAATATAGAATTAATTCGACCACCTTCCGTTAGTTCTGGAGTGAAATTATCACAATCTGAGGTTTTAGAAGGCAGAAGAATCGCTGCTCTACGTATTCATATAGAAAGCTTCATCTCTTTGTTGTTGATTGTCGGCTTTTTTAGTACTATATTCAAAAATGTATTTTTGTATTTTAACTTTTAAATTATAGCGAAAAAAAACTAAAATATTTTTGTTATAAAACTTATAATAATATTATGAACTTTCCATTTATAATAAAAAAAAATCATTGAAATACTCAATTGCTTACAGGATATATACAATGTATAGACGAAAAATTACGTTACTTACTTAGTTCTTAACGCTAATGGACAATACCATACAACTTAATACAACATTATAATGATAACTGCAGTATTAAAGATACACATCCAGAACATAGCCTTTACGACTTATGCAAAACATGCATGCATGGTTTAGATGTACCTAAGTTAAAATATTATTAGTGTAAGTTTGAATGGACAAACTAAGCATTGGAACTTACATAATCTGAAATCCATTGTAGACTAACTAAAAATAAAAAATCAAATGTGCTATATTAACAATTTGCTACTTATTTAATAATAAGAAATAATACCTAGTAATAAAAGCGTATCGTTGCGATAGTTCTTAATACGGTGGAAGTAACATGCACAAACTTATAAATATTTCGTTTGAAATATAGGTCGCTTTACTTTATTATAATCACTTACTAGAAATTTACGCAATACATATTGCGTAATAAAAGGTAATTTAGTTTGGCATCTTAAATTATTTCGAATTTAAATTGAATTTTCCAGTCTTAGAATTAACTCAGCGATTTGACAAAATTGATATAGTATTAATGTAATTAAGCTATACCTACATTTGTATTTCGAGTGACATTAACATTAACAGCCTTAATTATTTAAAGTGTATTTGGTTGCAAATTTTCCAATATTGCCAAATTGCACGGTGCTGCCATCTTCAACTTCCGAATACACCCAAGCTAGTTTCGGCTTGACGTTCCATTTTATGATATGAAATTACTGATTTCCGACATATGTGTAAGAAACTATCAACGATTGTAATATGTTTCGTTTCTAAATATATTTATTTTTCCACTACGAACGAACTAAAAATACAAATTGGCGTATTTATTTACTGTTTCTATATCATTGATCATACTAAGTACAAAGATATAATTATAATATACATACTGCGATAGGATCCTGGAGACAACGAGGTGTCCATGTGTACCAAGTACTGCCTTGGTTTTCTCCCCGACCAATCTCTTACGTTGGGGTCGGCGTCTGAAATTGATAAACATTAAAATTTATTTACAGAGACTAATTTGTAGGGTTCCGTAGCCGAATGGCAATTTGTAGTTTCAGTTCCATGTATGGAGAGCCCCATGTTTTTTTCATCAAACCTATACGTGCAGGATATCTATAGATAGGACTTTAAAAATGACATTGAGGTTTCCGATGCAAGTTTTTTTCATAGTCAATCGTTTGAAAGAAATACACTTCCAAAGTAGTAAAATGTGTGTCCTCCCCTCTCTACCCCTCTAACTTTTAAAATAAACAGTGAAAAATCTAAAAGAAAATATGCTGTAAATGTCAATGAACACTTTTGAGATGAGGCAGTACAAATTTAATAGTTTTACAAAAATAATTCGATACGTACCATAAACTTCTACGAGGAGTTTGTACACATTCTCATGACGAAATTGCATAGCGATATGTAGCGGTGTGTAACCCTGAAAACGTTAGATTTCCACATTTAACAAACAATGCAAATAACATAAGCCCTAAAACCTATGGTGGCAAGGCCATAAAGACTTTTAATTAATACTAACCCCAACGCTCGTCAGATGGGTGTCGTACGAGGCGACTAAATTCGGCCCGCTGGTAATAGAACCACTCCAGCGGGGGGCTTAAGTCAGTTCTTTCTTTCATTTTCTCCTCTCTTTCTTGACCGGCAACGTATCAGTGATGCTTTTAGTGCCGCTGATGTCCATGGGCGACGATCACTTACCAATTACCATCAAGTAGATCGTCAGGTCATTTGCCAGCTATTTCCATAAAAAACATTGTGAAGTTTCGTCGTAATAGAGTTAAGCTTGTGTCATTATTGTATGATGTTAAATAATAATGAAGCACTCGCCTGGCGGCTTGGGTTGGTCAAGTGATGCGACTGCCAGCATGGTCCGTAGTTTTTTTCCAATCTTATGCTCTACACGTAAGATGTGTTTTCTCATAAAACTTTTGCGAACGGTATACAAAATATGGTCCGTAGTTGGATGGGTGATTTCATGAGCGCTTCTTTGCTTCGGAGGCTACGTTAAGCCGTCGATCCCGGTCAACTTAACCGGTTAAAGGTTATTATCGTTAGATAATGTTTGATAAGCTATATCGAATAACGGTGTAATAAAATCTTCCTATGGCCGTGATGAAAGCATGCGAATGAATTATATCTACGTGGATAGAAATCCTAATTCTTGGGTTGGCCACTAACCCCAAACCAATCCGCACATGTGCACGGTAGTATAGTACAGGTATTATAGGCCTCCTTTTGAGCCTTTCTACCAAATACTTTTGTGGTAAATTTGCATAAAGCGTGATCATGCCAGTCTTTTCATATATGCAAGTATTGATCTATAAAACGAGCACGCTATAAATTCGTATTTCAAATCGAGTCACCAAGTAAGGCCTAGATAAAAGACGCGGAATATCAACATCTGCGATTTCACTTCATATCACGCTCGCTACAATATTACTTTATATTCGATCGATATTACTCTTCACTCTCCATAGATATTAAACTCACGGATATTCTTACTCAATATTACAACAGCGACAGCTGTAACGCGAGATCGAAATACGTGGAGAAAAGCAAAAAAGCCTCGTCTCCTAACTTCATATTATATTATCGCTACACTCAACCTGGTAAAGTTTAAAATTGCACTTAGTTCGCACTAACATCACTACGCAAAGGAGATAGCTCATAAAACCTCTATAATTTTATTAGTAGGTCATTAAAGTGTTGAGTGACATGTGGATAAATTTACTGCCGCTTCGCTAGAATCCACAAGTAGTCTAGCAATAAAACGAACTTACCCCATTCTGCATCCGACGACACCCGTGCACATGAAAAAGAGAGTAAAGACACTTTAACGATACCGTAAACCAGACAAAATGGGGCTCAGTAAGTAGATTTGATTGAGTCTTGATTGTGGAGATTAACATCTACGCAGATCATTTGAATCGTGATTTCATTACGTATCGTATGGGATGTTTATTAGACATTTCTCTGTAAGATAACACATTAACTACGTTCTATTGTTTCTCAAGATTTTTGATTAAAAATAAATATGTCCATTCAATAAAATATTCTCTTGTTTATAAAAGGTGTATACTACAACAGTCTATATACAACGATAACGACTTTGTTTTTGTGTATTTGACAGACAATCGAAGTCAAAAATAATAAAATAGCGTGTACAAAACTTTTACTCATCTTATGAAAGTTAGGAACAAAAATATTCTACAGTTGCAACGCAATTTCTCTTAATAAAGCCATTTGATGCTATTAAATAATTTAAATGCTCCAGAACCTGTATTAATATTATTACTCAAATAGCGCTTTCTGGAATAATAAGTACCCTATGTCTTATTCCCTGACATGGTCTATCCGTGAGCTAAATTTCATGCAAATCCTTTGAGTAGGTTTAGAGTAACAAACATCTTTACAATCTTTCACATACAAAATATCAGTAAGATTACCTCATTAGTCATTCAAATGTCCCAATCAAGTGCACAAAAACACAAGCAGAAGACAGGTGCATTGATGTTCGACGTTCGTTTTAATAGCAGGATTGAGTGCCGATAGAAACTCTCGGTCATACACTGCCTGCTCTCCCCGTACTATTGATACGTCAATTTTCATCTTACATTTTAAACCGGTACCGTCATGGAACGTTTCATTTATGTACACTCAGCAAAAGATGTATGTCAATTGTACACTCAGCAAAAGATTTACGTAAATACGTATACAAGGCATGATACAGAATGTATGTGTTATTAATGTTATTATTAATCTTAAATCACATTTTATGCATACAGGAAGGATTTAACATTGATAATAACACAACCATTCTATATTATCAAATATTATGGAACACCTTAGATGAATAATATAATAATTATGAATTATGCAAGATAATAATGAAGTTAAAATACTCACAGAACGTTCGTTAACGACGTGTCTGGCTATACCAGCTAAAAGCTTCACTAGGTTTTCATCTCCTCGTTTGCAAGCCCAATGCATTGCAGTCTGAAAAACAATCCATTGTATGTAAGAGCTCACATCTCGCTTATGACAACTGTAAGTGATTGATGTTTAGCAACGACTGCAGTCGGTCGATGAAGGGATTGATGGCACAAAATTCAGTATGATTGGATTTAGTTCGTTCACAAGATAATTCTTGACAACAAATAATCAACTTCAAAATTAAGGATAAGTCAAAAACTAATCGTCAGATCCCGCTCAAATCGCTTCACATAGTAGAAAGTTCTGAGGTAACAAACATAAAAAATACGGTCAAATTGAATACCTCCTTCTTTTTTGACCTATGAACGTCAAACGTAAAATTGGTATAAAATAATATAATATATTTTAGCACATCTAAACTAATGTTACATATAAATAATTAATGTTTGTAGATTTGTATGTTCAAATGTTGCGGATTTTCGAAAATATTCATTGTATGGTATGGTATTCTATGGTATAGGTATGGAATTTTGTCTACTCCCTCGTCATTAAGGAGATTCTCTTTTAGTTCTTTGCAACTAACTTGACTATGAAACTGAAGTAAATAAATGCATTTCTTACGAATGCTGGTTTACGGATAGAGACGCGTGAAAAGTTGCAGGAGTTACTATATAAAAATCAGCGACTGACTACTATGTAAAGGTTAATTCACAAATAGGTAAAATATGACTGTAAAGTGGTAAAAAGGTTGCAAGTCAGTCTTGATTATTTAATTTGACTACGATGACTAGTCAAGTCAATTAAGAGCTTTCAATATTTGAGTTGGCCACTAACCCATCCACATTGGTTTAGCATGTTAGAGAATACTCTATGCCTCTTCAACTAAGTATGAGGAGAGGTCTGTGTGCTGTCATAAATAAACTTGACAAGTGTGAGTTAAACTCGCTTGGAGAGGATTCCGTGCGTTATTTTCCTATTGTATTTTTGCCGTTTTTTAAAAACCATAGACTTCATATAGGTCTTCCTTTAATATTTAAGTAAATAACTATTCTCTGTATTTTTTTCAAAATATTGGCGTCAGTAGTTTTGGAGATAAGGAGGGGGAATGTTAAATTTTTGGCTTTAATTTTCATTCTTTCTTGAATAATTTCAATACTTTCCATTTTAGAACTATAACAAAAATATATCTAAGATCTTTACAACAAGCTCTTTCATTTGACATGACATAGACATGACAAGAGACGGTTTGCAAAACAGTTCTTATTTAGTTTTGATTTCGTTAAAATTTTTCAAAAGTTGTTTACTTTATATACCTTCGTCTTTGGGTCACAAAAAAGTACATGAGTACCAAATTTCAACTCATTTGGTATTTTCTGAGTAAATTGGCTGTGAACGGCGGTCGCCCGCTATAAGGGTTCCGTTTTTTCGTACGGAACTCTAAAAATACCACTAAAACGTTTTATGTACGCTTTACAGGATACATTAAGTAGTCAGTCTTAGCTGTTATCATTAGTCGTTAAGTTAATAATTTTATAATGAGACAATAAGCGATAAACCAAAGATTTCTTCCAAGTAGCCAGTTGAGTAACAGATACGATACGATTAATTTGTGTATACGCGCGTTTATACGGTACGACATGTTTCTGATATGTTAACCAGCGATAGATATGTTAACCTAGACGACGCTTCTACGATGTCGTTGGCTGTTTAACAACATAAGAACATATGCTTTTAACATAGGTACTGCAATTTGCCAAAGAGCTGTACGATATTCTGACGAATTAACAATCAGTATGTTAGCAAATATATGGTAGAGTTATTAGCAAAAATACAAAGAGCCTTTGAAAAAATATAAACATTAAATCCGATGATGGACATATTTAGCTATTGTTCTGACACAGAAAAGAAAAAGAATAACACTTAGCATGAGTAAATGAAATATATTATTAGATGTCACATAGAAAAACGAATGCAATCTTAATTTTCTAAGGAATCAACTAAGCTTGGATTAAAGCGCGTCACACATGGCGAAGATACTATAACATTTCAGCTTAACATAAAATATCGCTCACTATACATTTTGTATGAACCATCACACACGGCTAAGATACGATAATATTTTCATATTACGCATGATATCGAGCGATATGGACATTTTATGTTAAGATGCTTAATATATCGTAACATGCCATGTTAAGATCCAAAATATATCGTAAGCTCCTTACACAGAGTGTGCACAATATTCGATGCAAAATGGAATGAAATATATTAATTTTACTTCTTCTTAGCCGTGTTGGTGTTGGCGGCTTAGAATACTGACCCCAATCCCGCGCCGGATGGGTGTCGTAAGAGGCGACTTAATCCGGCCCGCTGGTGGTAGGGTCCTCGGAGGGATTATATTGGTAGTATTGATTTTAATTGTTTATTAATACCATTATTACTATTATAATTTCTCCAGGGGTTCGCCTGGATAGCTACGACCAGCATGAGTCAGCCGCCAAACGACTCGTCGTGTTCCGGCTGGGGGCTTGAGAGCCAGTTCTTTCTTTCTTTTTCTTCTTTCTTTCCTGGCCGGCAACGCATCAGTGATGCCTTTGGTGTTGCTGATGCCCATGGGCGACGATAGCCACTTACCATCAGGTGGATCGTCAGCTCGTTTGCCGGATATTTCCATAAAAAAAACCTATTCTCTCTGTTTTTGTTGTTGGAACGAAGTTATCGCGCGTTGTGAAAGGGCCAAGGGGGCCAGACGGAAAATTTCGACACTTTTTGATTTTGCGAATGACGACACTTTTTTTGAAGTGATTCAGTTAGTTTTACAGAGATGGCGCTGTACAAACTGCGTAACTATATAAGGTAAATGAAACTAAGTATCCATAGCGAATTCAAAAAATTTAATAGTTTCCTTGAACTTACGTATGTTACAAGTATAAGTTGATAGCGTGATTCAGAATTAATTTACTAACGCCATCTATCCGCAACTAACCAAAGTAAATATCTTAAGTCTGAACAGGCGCTGTACAACAATACAATACTTAAATCGAAAGGAACTTCGTTCCATCCAGGTGTCCCTTGACACCTCTCATGTTTTTGTTTTTATTATTAGTACGCAAAATATTGGAAACTATTGGAAACTATAAACTTTCCTTTGACTTTTTAATATATATTTGAAACATTTTCGATGAAAGGTCTTCGTAAAGATTAAACTCACCGCGGTCTTTCCTAAACTTTATATGATTAATTTCTACCCAAATTGTTCGGAAATGGCAACGTGCGGCAGAAATTTTTAAGTCATATTCGAAGTCAGAATCATCATCCGATGAGCTATCCAATAAATCTAATAGTAAGGCCGTATTATTAATATTAGACTATCCTGTATATAGATTGCGGGGAAATAACCCCAGTGTGACCCAGAGCTATTCGAGCGGATATAAATATTATCGTATCTTAGCCGTGTGCGATACCTTAAGATACTATAATATTTTATAGCAAGGCATCTTAACATAAAATATTATCGTATCTTCGCCGTATGTGACGCGCTTAACACATTGCACGACTATTTTATCGGATCGTAATATACATAGAAAGGTATAAAGTTACGCATAACATTAAACAGCTGCTAGTTTTTGCCAGCAGATTAGACCGGTTTATGATTACCTACTGATATCAAATATTCAACTTTAAATAATCGGACCCTAATTTTATCAGTGCCCACATCTTCTGATATGATATATGTTTATGTTTTAAGGAACTAATTAAAATTTCCTTAAACAATGAAGATATGCTATAATATAATTAGATGATAGTGCAAATTATTCTTCGTTAGCGTATATGACTTTTTACATTCGGCATGAATTCTAAATTAACATATGTATCAGGCACATCAGGCTTACGTGCCTCTATAATATTGAGATCGAAAATGCAAAGGGGATTTTGTGCCATTGTACTACTGTAAAATACCAAATATTATCATTAATTTTAAAATCTTATCAAGAGCTTTATATAGGTTTAGCTTATTCTCAAAAAGCATAGCATTCTGTAAAGAAGAGTTAGTGACGTTCATTAACATCTGTATGACTTAATTTCAAGGTCTACGTTATGCAATAAAGAATATAATATTGAAATTGCAATAAAAGAAACAATAAATAAAGGATCATAGGTAAATTGATCAATCAGCCTTGTAGACCTCTCTCTAACAAAAACTAACATGAGCGAATATTATACAAAGATTTCTAACACTAAACAGGGTTCGTCACGAGATGATCTTAGTAGGTCGAGAAACAAATTACTTGATTGCCAACTTTTTTATTTTTATATATGTAAAACACCCTGATGGACAATATAATGTCGAAATTACAGCTCTTTATAATCGGAACGTATTAGGGATGATTTGCATTCAGATTAAAGATTATATTTTTGTGAAGGTACGTGTTATTAGCATAGTTATATGAATTAAGTTGCCCATCATCATTGGGTTCATCATCATCGTTGGTCATTTTAGTTTTTAAAATGTGATGGGTATTAATTTTTTTAAAAGAAGGCCGTTTTGTTTATACGTTAAAATGTGAACGTTTAAAAACTGGAAGTTAGTTCAGATTGTGTGAAGAATTTATTTTATGTAATACGTATTAATTTTTATGTAGTACAAAGTGAATAATACTAACTATTTATTTATGACCCACACTATAATAGGACTATGTGTCGTGGGCTGCCATTGATTACACACAAAGACAAAAACAGAAATTTAATATAAGCCTCGGTGGGAATCGAGCCCAGGACCCTTCGAACTTCACACGAGCCGTTATCGACAATCGACATACTATAATGTGAAAAATACGATCGTAAACAAAATATTCACGTGACTCTGGTACGGTACGAACAACCAATTTAAAACGGAAAGTAGATTTAAATAATTTTCGGAGTAATCTCAACGCGATCCTATCTCGAGAACTTGGAAATAACTACAAAATTTTCTACTCGAATTCCTTTAGCTTAAACACCGTTCAAAGTACTTATAAATCATTTTTCCTTGTTTTAATGAAGGTTAGAGACTTCTAGCACAAAAATTCTCCACTACAATAACCTATCTAGGATAGAATAGAACCAACACCTTAATATGTGTTACAGTAATCTTCTCTCATATCACTGAATAACTAGGGAAAATGAAAAAAAAAACCATCGCGTATGGTTAGTAGCGTAAAACTTACAGTACTTAGATAAAGTAGATACTCCGAACTATATAGGTACGAAATTGGGCTTGTTATTCGATGATCATCCAGCCGTTGGTACCAAATTAAGCGATTCTGCGGAAACTAAAACACAGACGATAGAACACGCACAGAGGGCCCAAATTACTGCTCGAGTTCGTGAGCTTAGATTCGCCTACAAAAAATGATGACCTCTAGATTCTATTAAAAGGATTCATTTATCTATAGTCGATACTGCAACCCAAAGGGGTACAGATTTCGATTTGAGATTGGTCTTGTGTTGTACTAAACAGCATCCTAAGCTGTGAGTAGGTACTGAACCACAATATAGTAATAGATTCGTAGATCCATTTACTTAACATTTTAAATGCCTTTAATATTGATTTAGAAGGACATTATTCATTCATTTAAATAGGTACAAAGAAAATTCAACACTAGTGATTGCGTTACGCATGTTAGCAGCGTTACTTGTGGAAGTTGTGGATGATAGAGAAAAATCACATCATTAATGATGTGATTGTGTTTTATTAATTGATTTACAAACCAATTGGTCAACCAATAGTCTAGTCGACAGTATAAAATCAACTTTACTTAACTTTATGTACAGTACCACAAATAATCCAACTGTGAAGTCTGAAAATCTAAATCATTTACGAACCACTGTAAGGTAGACAGAGATATAGAACAAAATGCAGATACGCGATTCAGAATGTGGTGTAATATTACTCTATCGGAGGGAAAGTTACCAATCGGCGTACATACAAGGTGTAGGCGTGATCGCCGCTGATTCAGTGGGGTTGTTAGCGGCGGGCGTTCCTAGGTTCTACGTCGTCGGGAGAAATATTGGCCCCCGGAGAAACGTTAATTTGGCGAGCACGAGCGTCCGGTGCGATTTTCCACGTAGCTATCTCTACATCCGCCCTACCTAGTGTGGCCAATAATAGCTGTGGCATTTTCAATGACGTTTACCGTGCATGGGTCTATTTCTAATATTCGCTGTATCGACGGGAATTTAATGGAAGCTTCAAATTCGAACTAAGCCGGGTCTAGTATGCTTTTAGAATTTCCATTGCAAACAAGTTCGAAGTGAAATATTTTGAATGTTGCCAAGCTTCAATCCATTAAATCTTATAGTGATAGTTTTTAGATGATAACGATATAAACAAAGAAACTGTAAAGTTATTTATACAGGTCTGTTATATTGAATTACGAATCCACTCCATGTAATATAAGATGCAGAAGACATAGGAGATAGTAACACTACTTAAATTTAGATCACATTGAATGCCAAACAAAGAATTTCCGCTTGCAAGATTGTAGCAGCAGCGCGGTACTTCCACATTCTTTGTAGGACGGCAGTTACGGAAAAGAAAAAAGAACTTGAAATTTTATTTCCGACAGGGAATAAAATCCGCGTTCAAACCGCAAAGAGCTTTGTTCCAACATGGCAAAACCTTTGTTTATACGCTCAAATAAACGTGATAATAAAAGGCGCCATAAAAAAGGAGGGTCAGAATAGGCAGGCGCCAATTAAAGTTTTATAGAATTTCTTTTAATTGTGTAAGTATCGCGGTTACCAAGTCGCGTTACGACGGGGTGTCTCGCGAGATCACAGTGCGAGATACATATTTCAATTTATAATGTAACAAAACCGATTGAAAACGAGATAAAAGCGATAAATTATGTACGGGCACTTAGTTAATAGCTTCTGGTACTAATTAGGATAGAGGGGTATTGTTACGGCGCGGTGGTCGGATGTTACGAGGTTTAGCATTATTTAAAAACTAATAAACGGACATGGTATACTTACATACTGGATGTTGTTGATCACACGGCACATTGAGGAGCGGGGCATGCGGGAACAGAATAAAAACAGTTATTGAAACAAAACTTTAGGTTAGAACTTGTTATTACTATCAAATACAAGCGCTTTAAAGAGGATTGCAAGTTGTGTTCTTCGTGTTTAACATGTATGGGAGTTAATGTGCTGTTTTGTGTTATTATGTTTCGTTTTGCTTATTGTAGGTACATTAAACATTACATATTATACAGGTAGAAAGTAGCTTCTTGTGTGTTTGTTGAACGTTTACTTTTACTGGTTCACGCCTAGGTCGAAAGTACATACATCAGGAACTTATGAATGACACATAATAGCATAGATAATCAAATCAATTCTTCTGTAAGTAACCAAAATATAAAGCATGGGTTCAAAACAGCAAATTTATTCATTCACGTGCAAAAAATACATTATATTTTGAATGCAAATATTTAAAGCATAGGTTGTCCTAGCAGTCTTTTTTGTATCTCAAGCTTAGAATCTTATAATACATTATTAAATACAAATTGATAGTTGAGAGTTAACTAAGACGATATTGCAAGGTTTAATCCGATACAATTAATTGAATAGAAGTTTCGAATGAGATTGTAGTGGCAGACAGCCTTATACTGGTTATTTGACACCTTAAAATTATAGGGTGGTCTGCCGTTATAATCTAATCTAAAGACGAAGTACAAACGCAACCAAACAGTGATAACACATCATCAAAACCTTTCTACACTACAGTGTACAAGTCCGTGGCAAGAAAGAACTAGAATCGAAATAAAAATTTCAATGTGTAAACGTTCTTTAGGTAACCTTCTTGCGATCGTTTTATTGTAATTATTTTGGCACGTCCAAACTAGTCCCGTCATCATGCACATTAGTAAATTATCACCGTTTTGATGAATAAAAGCCATCAATACTATAATATATAAAAACTAGTATCTCAAAAACTAGAGCTGATAAAAAAATGTAGTCCAGATTTGAAATCAGCGACCCCAAATTAGTAAGCAACCGTTGTTTTCCATGCAAAAAAAGTTGAATTTTGTTCCCTCAAAAGAATATCAACTCAAAAAAAAAAGAAAATCAAAGAATATCAACGCGGTACAAATGATACTTGCTTACCTCGAAGCAAAAGTAAGTACTGCAACATGTAGAGCAAGAATCCAATTTGGCCGCAAGATAATCCTTTCTAAGTCCTTAAAACTAAAATCTTCACCGGACAACGCTTCCGGGTCGGCCGGGAACCGAATTAACTAATTTATCGCTAGCTAAGCTAATAAATTTAAAACAGGATTACGTGGTTCGTGCACAAAGCAAAGCTTTATAATTTGCCAGATATAAATCTCCTTTCTCTTTTAAAAGGTTTAAGACAAATTTAAAACAAGGCCTACTCGATGAGGGTAAATCAATGAATAGTCGCTTTGAATTTTATAAGGGAAATTTGTAGAGGTTTATTCCTAGCAAATATAATGATGTCTAACTTGGATTTGACCCAATGCAGTTCACGACTTCGCATAAACTGTGTCTCGCCAATCTATTTTCATAAAATATTTTTGGTTGGATACCAACGAGTATTATATTATGCAGTTAATATCTTGTGAAGTTTTCAATCCAATATGATGAAAGTATCTGATATGAATTATACATTTCTCGGTAAATTAATATATTAATGTCCCGCACGTTTTTTCTTGAATACTGTAGTGAATTACATATATCCCTAATGAACAAATGTGTCAACCAAATCAAGGTTGCGTGACTAGTATTGGAAACGAATTTTTATTTTATTACATTAGCGTCCAGCGTTCAGTAAATCAACTCTAATTCAACAGTAAGTTGATACTGGCGTCTCTTCAAATACTTAAATTACTGAAATTGTACTAACACAATTTTACAGATATTTTAGAGCTCAATAAAATACCATTTCCTTCTTCGTGGAAGTGTAAATTATACATCATTTTATTTTGGACTTTTAAAGAGCAATGTTGTGTTCCGCGGCTGGACGAGAACCCATACTGGTGTTAACTTACATATTCACGTGCGGTCTTATATTTTGGAAAACGTAGGGCATACATTAATGGAACCACATATTGAAAGCTACAGAGATCAATAAAAGTAACACTGTTTATTTTAACACTGGACAGTTTAATTTTATGGAAGGTTATTTCTGTTTTATTATATACTAGGGAATCACCCTCGCTTTGCTTCGGAAAAAATAGTAAAAAAAATAAAAATGTAATAATATAGCCTATGACACCCGGGGATAGTGTAGCTTCCCAACAGTGAAAGAATTTTTCAAATCGGTTCGATAGTTTCGGAGCCTATTCAATGCAAACAATCAAATCTTTCCTCTTTATAATATTAGTATAGAAGTATAGATGTCATGGCTTTTTTATTACGATTCTGGCGTTACGGCAAGTTTTTACTTGTCGGGTGACAAGCCTGACAGAATGTCAGGCGTTCTATTAGCTAAACATTCACATTTAACCGACACCGTTTTTTAGCGGCTCCAATAGGCTCCGATAGAATTTAGAGTGCCTGACGTAGTTAGGCCCTACTAGCGGGAACGATATCTTACTCGTCTCTAGTATTAGTAATAAAATTATAGAGATATTTTTCTATGTAAAAACAAAAATCAAAATCAAATATCTCCATTCGTATAGGTATCACTGATACACTTATGCACGTATGCATGTAACTAAGTATAACATGGATGTAAGTAGAATATAAGTAAGTACCTAAGCAATGCAATTGTCAAATCTACTATTATATGATGCATATATTGATGTGTAGTCGACATACTACCATTATACATGGCAGTTTAATTATGTCATGTAAAAACATAATCTATATTCCTAGTATACCTACCAAATTGTATAAGTTATGTCATGATACAATTATTACATAACACCCGATCCATTGTATAAAGTTAATGCATTAAAAATGTTATCATGTTGTTAGGTGTTCACTATATCTATCATAAAAAATAAGAAGTATTGACGGCTGTATCCATCCTTATGTCGTGAACATCCTGCTAGTACGGACGGCGCGGTTTGCCTCGTCATTCATTATACGCGAAGTACTGGAGTAACTTGCCTGCGTCGGCGTTCCCGGTTGCCTATAACGTGGATGTCTTTAATAAAAGAGTGAAATAGGCTTTTACTAAGTTTATGTGCTCACCATCATGGACCACATCTCCACTTACCATCAGGTGGGATCGTCAAAAATCAACTTATTTGTTGTAAAAAAATACTGGTCGGGATAAGATTTCTTTAATAGCGCTTAATTTAAAAACCACGAGTAAGTAATCAATGTAATCTCCTGACAACATATGTCAGATACGCCTTTTGAGTATTAATATGAATTAATCACTGTCACTGTAAATTAATGCACAAGAGATAACTTAATGAAAATGAGTTAGGTTTATAATTTTGGGTCTTAAGTTTTTTTTAGGTAATTTGAATAAAGGGATCACAGGTAATTTACACATAAACTAATAATAACTTCTTCGTTCTGAATATTTTTGTTTATAACACAATTGGGAAAATTGAAGATTTCTTTATCTATCTAGCAGCCACTTAAAATCCATCCATCCATCCATCAGCCCTTGGAGGTCCACTGCTGGACATAGGTCTCTCCTAAGTTACGCCACTCTGACCGGTCCTGAGCCTTTTGAATCCAGCGGATGCCCGCTGTCTTCTTCAGGTCGTCAGTCCACCTGGTCGGGGGGCGTCTTATGCTCCTTTTTCCGAGACGTGGACGCTATTCGAGAACCTTTCTTCCCCAACGGTTATCGATCCTTCGCACTATGTGGCCAGCCCATTGCCACTTCAGACTCTTAAATTCTGGAAATAGGCCTCCCCTAAAAGGCACCATATATATTTGAATTAATGTATACCATTAAGTAAGAATCAACGAATTCGCAAGTTGGATACACATAAGTAAACTGGATAACCATAGGGATAATGCCTAAGCAAACTGGGAATGTGCTATGTTGTAGGCTAATATTGCCGTTATTAAGATAGCGCAATTTTATAGTTATTGTATCTTAACATTTTCTGTACGTGCTTTGCAGTTTAATAAGCCGAGCAGTTCACTTTCAAGCAAGAAAGCCGGCATAACATTAAGATGATAAGAGTTTTTGTAGAAGGCAAAAAAATCTATTTGAGAAAAACATGGCCAAATTAATCATTATTAATCATGAAAGATTTAGCTTGAAACTGCTTACAAAAGCAAAACCAAAAAATGTGTATATACGCACATTCGTGTAAGATAAACTTCTTTGACGTTTATGTTCACATCAAATGCATTTTAAATAACAATGGATGACATTTGCGGGCAACGTTACTCATATTACACAACCAACAATAACTTGATAAAATGTTACACCTCCACGCGATTTCGGATTTGCGGAAAAATCACTCTTCGGATTTTCATAACGCGTCATTATAAGTATAACTGCTTCTTTTTTAGACCGAAGTAATTCATATCATTCCCTGATATAAGGCAAAATATGATACTTTTGTTGAAGTATTTACTCGTAAGTACCTACTTGAATAAATTCTGTATTACAATGTTGCAAGTTCAAGCATTATTCGAAACAGTTCATTATACTATTACATAACGAGAAAAGTCCACCGAAATCCTTTCGAAGCGTCGAGATCAGCCGGTAGAAGCAGATTCTCTTTGGGGATTTTGTATGCTGTGTACTGATTAAAACTATCTTTGTCCGCAGTTACATAGCGGTGTAAGGGTGACCGCATGCGCCGGAGAATTCTGTTCGCGAAACCGACAGCTATATTCAACGGAGTGCCTGCCAGAGCTTGTCCCCGTGCGACCAACATCCGCTACCACGTCATATTGATTGCGTTTGCATGTACGTCAATTAGGATCCGCGGAACGATGCGTCTTCAACACGACTAATTATCGTCTTGTCAACTCGTGTATGTAGATATGTGCACGTGCGAGTGTGCGTGATTATGCATGCTCACTTGACGTAAGCTTATCGAACTGATTCTATTATCTTCGTTGTGTCGGTGTGCGTGAATGTGAATAAAATTATATACTTACACCCTGTATTCCAATGGACGTCAGCAGCCGGCGTTACCGGGAAGACAGAACAGGCATGCGATTAAATTTAGAAATGACAGCTACAATTCTGGTAACTCCACTTTGGTACCTTTGATTACATAATCTCTTATTGAATGAAAGTATAGGAGGATTCATTAAAGTCCGGGCCACATGCGGATTAGGCCGTGGAGTATCGCCAATGCACAAAATAGTACGTGTCACATAAGGTGGCACTTATCAATTTGACTTATTACTTGTATCGATCCAAAAAACCTTACTACCGTAGTCAGAGGCGTTAATTAATTGTAACTAGTGGTTGTATGAAGTCCGCTCTCTGTCTATTGCTATTAAATGAACAGAGACGCTGAACATTTCTGTGATTCAATACCAAAATGTACTTTGTATAAGTGTAGCGGGCCATTTGATTGACCAAATAATAATGAACTAAATACTAGCATATTATACGAAGGGATTACTTAGATAACTATGGAATCAGGTATGAATCAATCATATAGGTAACATTAAATAGATACGTACCTACGGATAATGCACTCTCCCGACCAATTCCGTACAATTCAAGACACACTATACTGCACTGGCACAGAATACAGTATTAGTTACAGACGTAACCAGGGATTTAGTGCATTATTCAGTTAAGTGCAATTCAATTTGAAAGCACAGATTAGGCCTTCAACGATCACGCTTGGATCTATATGTCATTGAAAATTTTGACAACGTATTACGATGAATTTATATCGAAACATGAAACTATTGACTAACTACCCTTGAGCTTGATTCAGCCGCCAAACGACTCGTCGTGTTCCGGCTGGGGGCTCGACAGCCAATTCTTTCTTTTTTTTCTTCTCTTTCTTGGCCGGCAACGCATCTGCGTTGCCCTTGGTATCGCTGATGTTCATGGGCGACGATAGTTACTTACCATCAGGTGAATCTCGTTTGCCGGCTATTTCCATAAAAAATATGTTTGAAAAAGTTGCTTAATGTAGAATAAATTCACTAATTACATACCAAAAGCAGCCAACTTACCGTGAAAGGATCCTGAAACAAAAAAGAAATATACTTTAAAATATTTTATTACAAGCTATACGATCATAGCGTAAGTATCTACCTACGCTGTAATCTCAGTAATTTTGATCTAGGTACATACATTATTATTTCAAACATAGCCAGCATGATTGCTGGTATGATAGCCATTAGCCATTAAATTACCAGTAGCTCTAGTGTTAATGGACTTCGTACACAAAATATCCTTCATAATTATTCTTAAACAGTTCTATTTCTAGGTTATAAAATAATTTAAGTTTGGAAATAAATTGAGAATATATTATTATTTTATTCATCATAATTAAATTTTGTATATCACCACGTGCATGAATCTTCAAGTACATTTTAACATCAGTTACACAAAATAAGTAGTTACCTCGCGAATAATAATGTTACGTTTGCAATTTTATCTTATGGAGGCCATACACGATCAAGTGTACTTGCCAAGTTTGCAGTTTTACTTGTCAAATTTGCAGTTTGACTTGACGCGGCATCCAATGTGCATGAGATGGCTATATACCCAGATAACTATACCGTGGCCGTACACGATCAAGTATACCGGATGCCACGTCAAGTCCGCTGCAAACTAGACAAGTATACTTGATCGTGTATGGCCTCCATTATAGTCAATATTTCATATGCCTCTTGACACTTTAGAGTTGGTTTTATCATAAGGGAACATAACAAAACCACGTGCCTCATTTAGGGGGGGGAGGGGGGTCTTCAAAACACCACGATTGGTCACAGAGGGGAGGGGGGGTTTAGGTTTTTGTCACGTAGTCAATATTTTAGCAACCATTGCGCCACAAAGTCGTCAAATATAAGCAAAATTATTATTTTTAACTCTGTTTTTGCAAAAAAGTATTGAAAACCGTATTTATCAATTACCACGTGAAAACTAGGGGGGGGGGGGGTCTTCTCATATACTACGGATGGTCACGAAGGGGGGGGAGGGGGGTAAAAAGTTGGAAAAAATGGGTTACGTGGTTTTGGTATGTTCCCTAAGTAGAGTATCAAAACCATTACACAGTCATACAGATAACTTTGAATTTTAATGTCACTTTGTTTTGTACCATTACACACACAGTTACAGTTGGGAAAGAAAGGCCCTCGAATGGAGACTACGCCTCGGAAAAAGAAGCACAGGACAACCCTTGATCAGGTGGACCGACGACGTAAAGAAGACAGCGGGTATCCGCTGGATTCAGAAGGCTCAGGACCGGTCAGAGTGGCGCTTGTTAGCGGAGGTCTGTGTCCCGCAGTGGACTTCCAAAGGCTGATGGATGGACGGATTGTATTGTAAATAGTATGTTCATTGGCGAGAAGCGAGAAGAACAAGAATACTGAAATTAAATTAAAACAAAATACAAACAGAGTGCAATGAGGATCAAAGTTACACTAAAATTCAGTGTTACCCGGGAAGACAGTAATGTTTTAAGTGGAAACGACTTAACTGCGTCAAATGTGTAAATATTTTTTAATGATAAAACTAACCTTAGTGAAATAAACACTCTCTGACTGAAAATTGGTGGTTTAGTAGGTAGATTCACACAAGGAACAAGAAAGTTTTTGAAGATTCCCAAATTCCTAGTGATACCTACATTCGCACTTCTAAGCAAGGAATTAAGCAAACTACTGTTACACGAATAAAGTTTCACTCGCTTAATGCAACATAATGCTCCACCCATAGCTTACTGGCGAAATGTGCTGTCGTCAATTAGCAATTTATCTGTCGACCGAGGCCACGCAAAAAGGCTATCATGATGGACCATTAAAAGTCTCGAATCCGCACCCTACCCATAATGTACGCAGATCGACCGCTCTCGCGATCGCCGAATTGCCTACTAAACTGTAAAAAACGTAGATAAACGGGATGGCCGGTGCATATTCCCATGGTCAGTCTGTGAGACGGCGTTTTAATGCAGCCATAATCGTCGATCGTCGGTGGATCATATGAAATATGTAATACCGCTAATAGGTATCGGTGAGCAGCTTCCTCAGCGGTCTCTCGACCAATTTCGCCGTTGGTAATAACCTTAATATCCCATCGGGTATGGCTCATGCGTGTACAAAGATGAGATGGGTAATGACTGCAAGCGCACCGCGCCGCCCTCGGGGCAGATAATTCACGTTTATGCCAATAAATATGTTTGGCTACGGTATTGCACGGGATGCGTGTTAATGATCACCGATATTAGCGACATTTACCGAAGAGTCTATGTAGCGAACGATGTTTCTTAGTTATATAACTTTACACACCTACAAAGATAAAAAGTGTAAAAGATTCCGAAGTTGTTTGTCACATATAAACGTCACGATTTTACGATGACGCGCGTAGTATTATCTGTCGATAACAAGTTTCCTAAGTTTGCTAATTTGAAGTTTATTTGTCGCGAAATAATTTTAGTTGAAATGACCAAAGGAATATAAGCCGGCGCTTTTACTCCTACAAAATATACAAAATGCGAAATCATAAAAAAATGCGGAGAGATAAGGACAATATTGTGGCCGAAAAATTCTCATTACATTTAGGGGTATAGGACGCGCCCTTAACAGGTAGACTGATAACCTGACGCTGAATTCAGAAGGCTCAGGACCAGTCAGTGTGGCTCAGGTTAGACCTTATAATACCAGCAATGAACGCCCGAAGGATGACAATTATCTACCTGAAACATAGGGACATTGTTAAAAAGGATAAGATGACAAGGATAATCTTGGAAATAAAATGTAATAAAAAGAAAGAAGAACGATTAATCTCAATCACGAGCCTGTAAATAATTAGTCATCGAATGTCAATGTCATTACGAGAAATGTGTGTCGGCACTCGGCTGTGTAAATGATACTTTCTTATGGATATGAGAGCGCGGTGAATGAGGATTTCTAAAATAAGAGGCAATTTATTATCATTGCAGGCGTAGTGACGAAAACACACGTCGACAGATACTAAGCGTTAGAACACTGCATGAGAATGAAGCGAACTCGATACAGTCGAAGATATTATCGTCTCTTTTGCGTGTGACTTCGACTCGAAACTAGACTATACATCAAACCACAGACAAATAAGCTTGATCGCATTACTCTTTCTCGAAACGGAAACACCGTTACACGTCCAAATATACAACCGCGCCGATAAAAAGCGATAAACAGAAATCAATTAAGCCGTTCTGTACTTAATTTGATAAATCGAATAACAGGTAAACAAAGTCGACGCGGATTAAGATACGGCGGATGAAAAAAGGAAACAGTCGAAGGAACCGTTCATCAGAAGTCGTAAGAAGCGTTTTTAATTGTGCGTTAAATTTCGATACTAATACTGTGGAGAAACGCAATATCAGGGTGTGTAATTTTTTCGTATGCATCAGGACACAGGACACAGGACGAACACTGTGAATTTAATTGCGTGCCTGTTAGCGGCGCACCCCGAGGATGTGTCGTTAATAGAGCGTTGTGTCTCTTCATTTTGTTTGAACGTTCACTGACTCTGTTATTTCGGAGCGACTAATAAATTGCGCGATGACAGGTGTCAGCTGCTCCAACGCCTCTGCACTCTTGCGTCGATGTCTCATTCCTCACGTTCTACTCCTAAATTCTCTTATTTTATCAACGCACCGTTCAATTTTCGTTTCGTTCTCTCGCCATTCTATTTGTTTGCATTAGTATTATAACTCGGATTCGGCTAATCCGTTTCGCTTGAGGTATGCTGGAAGGGGTTACAAAAATTCCATCGCAATTTAACTTCTTCTATGGACAGCTACGTTTGTGGTTGATTTATTACAAAGAAAAATATAAATTCCAATTTGAGCAAAAATGCTTATAAGAATATTACGCTTATACATGTGTATATAAAATAATTATAATGCAAATATAAGAAACAAACTCTTCCGTTTCCTTAACATGTAGGTACTTACACACAAAGTAGGTATCTACATAATTATATTATTTGAATTCCACATAAGACGGAAACAGCAAAAGGTGGAATTAGAAGTGAATGATATGTTTAATTTGTGTTAGTGTGTAAACCAGGAACAGGAACATCAACATGTCCGCCAACTACCGTACTCATCGCATACAACACTTTTATGTGTAACATATACATAATTTACGTTAGTAACACATGTTAATATTAAGCGTCAAATAATGAAAATCCTCCCAACACTGGTTTGTACTCAAAAACAAAATAGTAAGTATAGAAATAAAATAAATGTATAATAAATATTGCGTATATAGTAAAAATTGTTTGTGTAATGTCCTTTACATGAGACATTAATGGTACAGTACATACAACTACTAATACAATCAAACCGAAGATAATTAGACCTCTGATTGTCTAATAAGTCATGAAATTGACATTTACATCAGATGGTAATTAGGATAACAGTAATGCACGTAATAACGTTAATAATGATAAATAACACAAAAGTAGTTGAAAATACACCCAGCGCCAACGTGAAACAAAGGGAGATAAGGAATCAGATTCTTCCGAAAACGAAAAAAGGTTGATATGGTATAAATCAGAGATATATGTATTTCTTTTTACTATCGTTAATTACAGAAGGGCGTATATAAATAAAGGAGGCGCGCGGTCATTGAGGCGGGCTGGAGGCGCTCTGCGGCGCGCCGTGTGCGACAAGCAAATGCACTTATCGTACCGGCCTGTGAAAAACTGTTTCATCCCGTTGTCGTTGGTTAGTTGCGCCAACAACTCGCCTTCGAGTCAATGCCTCCACGGCTAACGTTACACCGTTTTGGGCCCCAACAAGTAAAAAACCCACAAATCAGAATCCCAATTGAGGAAACAATAAGAAACCCATTCATGTCCCTTATACTGGATGGTTTCCTTTAAGCAGCGAGATATCGCCAGCGTAAGCACGACAAGGTGATTTGTAAAGGATTAAAGAAATAATAAAATACTTGCGGATGAATCACAAAAATACTTAGGTCTTTCTATTAGAAAAGGAAGTTAACATCTCTACTGCTCTGTACAAGATTTTTACACAGCAACAGAGATAAAAGAATACCTATACGTACATTCAGACAATCGTAATTGTTTTTCTTTAATGGAAATAGTAGTCCAACTGATTTAAGAGCTTTTCACTCCATTAAATGATGAATATCTTCATTACTGAATGTCAAAGGAATAATAAATTGATGATTTCATGAATATTACAAATGATTAATATTGAGATCGTTTCTACTCCACCATTACTTATCTCACTCGAAATGTGAATATGAATTCAATCAGTCAAATCAATCAGGATTTACAAGATCAATAACAGATGCAACTACTAATACTCGTATTAACAAAAATGAAATAAATGAAAAACGATTTTTGAATCTCAAAATTGAAAAACCGGCTAAATGTTACGTACCTAGACCTTATTTGCTTACGTAATATTTTGGCATTTTAAGCAAAAAATACTACCTAAACTCTTACCAATAACATGGACGTACCTCGTCGAACCTCAGTTGTCGTAATGTAACCCATTGCTTGTGAAAAGTAAAATAATCTATAAATTTACATCGAAACAATAGAATGTCAACCTAAACAAAACACCGCACCCACTGCATCCACAACCAAACCATTGACAAATCCGAACTTGATTAATGATTAGTGTGTAATTAGCGAGAATAAATTCACTCGATCACGGCGCAGTCATAAACCTATCATCACACGTATAAAAATAACCAGAAGTCTTTGAAGCATTATCGATACAAATAAATTGTACGACCAAAAATGAATATCGATAAATTGAAAATGTAAAAACATATCATCGATTATTGTAAACAGCTGGCGGGCATATATGCAAAACGGCTCATTCATCGGACC
>OZ010680.1:6678491-6748193 GCA_963932265.1 Thymelicus lineola
GGGGGCGATAAATCGATCTAGTTAGGATTCATTTTTAGAAAATGTCGTTTTATCGGTGTTTTCAGGCAATGATAAACTTTTACAATATACTCTTCCTGACATCTATGTGCAAGTAGCAATACTAAAGCTACTTCAGTAAATGATGCTGTTAAGCAACACTAAACCGAGCAAAGCTCGGTCATCCGGATATTATACTTATTTATAGGTACTAAATATCCGCTCGACGTTAAAGGCATCTAATTAAAAAAATTATTCAAGATAACAAAGGCTTCATAAGATTAAATATTTATTGTTTTTTTATATAAATATATAATGTATTTGTAACAACTATACATATATTTTAGTATATGAAATAAAGTTTTCCGCATTTATTTTTCCTGTAAACGTTAGGTAACTTAGTATTGAAGTATACCATATCTCCGGTTTAAAAAAAGGTTTTCTTTCGCGTTTTGATATATGTATAGATTTGGATGGATATCAAGAGTATAATTAATAAATAAAACATTCAATTAACATTGTTAGCTTAGATAAGGAAACAGCAGAAGAAAAAAGTAACGCTATTACAATAGAGTATCGACATAACTGTTCCTAACACAATCCATTGCGAAGATATGTTATCGGCAAAACAATGGACGTTTAAGAGGCCGTGCCGAAAATTTATTTGACAGAGTTATGTCATATTCATTGCGAAGCTATGTCTGTGTGCGTCGTTCACGCACACCTGGCTGAAGTTCGTGCTTAAACAATTTTGATCTTTTAGTTGATAATAATTTTAGGATGCATAGTATGAACAGTTTAGAAATAAAAGTGTGGAATGTTTTTGTATATTAGTTTAGTATATTTATTACAATCAAAATGGAAAAGTTTTAGATAAACACACACTAGGTACATATTTAGGTTATTCAGTGTTTTGCATCAGAGATGTAATTTATGTTTGCGATAAACTTAGAGTGTACAGACAAATTTAACATGTTTCATTGGTACCCACCCGAAAATCAAACGAGTCTTGATTTCATAAAAAATGTTTTTGAAAATGCAAAATTTAAAATTTTAGGCCATAAAAATCTTTGCCGAGCTGTAGGACTAAATATGTTGTCATATTCATAACCTATTAAATTGGCGTATTATATAAACTTAAATTAAAAATTTAAAAAAACCAGACTCAAAAAAAAAACAAAAAAGTCTGAATAGGTAAAAAGTAAAAAAATCATAAAATAAATCTAGACACGCGGCAGCGTATCAAGCCAAGTTCAAGCAAAGGAACTGGCTAGCCAGCGCCGAGTGTATTATTATAACATTACACGTCAAAGTCAAAGTCAAAATATTTTATTCATATAGTTATCACTGATACACTTATGCACGTCATTTTTTGGCTTTTCGGAAGGTGCTTTGTCGTGGAGGAGAAGAAAAGCCTAAAAAAACTCCTCAGCACATATTGTAAAAAAATAGTACAAAAAAAGATAATTATACAAAAGTATTTACTATTCTGAGTGGAACTGGTTGAAGAGCTGGTCATTTCCATGCGTCTTTGTCATTTAAATACTCGTCTACACTATAATATCCCTTGCCTAACAATTGTGTCTTTACACGTTTTTTGAAAGTTTCTATTGGCAAGTCACGTATTAATTTTGGGATTTTATTATAAAAATGTATACCAAGCCCTATGAAAGATCACTGCACTTTACTTAGGCGGAACGAAGGCGTAACTAATTGATGCATTCTTTTCGTATGACGATTATTAATATCAAAATTTTGTTTATACGCGTTTATATTCTTCCGTATAAAAACTACATTGTTAAAGATATACTGGGAAGCTACTGTAATACCTATTTCCTTGAACTTTTCACGCAAAGATTCCCGAGACCTAAGTTTATAAATAGCCCTAACTGCCCGTTTCTGGAGTATGAAAATTTGTTTTATATTGGCTGCTTTGCCCCACAGCAAGATGGCATAAGGCACGAACCACTTGATGCCACTTTTGACCCTTCGATAACTCAAAACCTCTTTAACGTAAACACATAAAACTACGTGTGTTTAATTATATTCATAAGGACATATAGAAGCCCAAATTTAATGAAGCTAGCTCAAATGGTTATAAAGATATGAAGGTCAAAATGTCGTAAATTTTAGCTTTGACTGACTGACTGATATATAGTACCTAAATCTAAGCTACTTCCAGATGACCTAGAAGGATGAAATTTGGAATCCAGCTCGGAAATTGTGTTCAAGCGTAGGAAAAAATTAAAAAAATTAAAAAAAATCGAAAAATAAGTGGTGTCCCCATACAAAAAACTTGTAATATGCGTAAACAACCGGCCAACGGTGTGTCTTCGGCGGCGCGCGGCATTGCCTAGTTTTTTTTACAAAAGTAATGATATCCCACCAAAAACATAAATGTAAAAAGGAGAGCCAAGTTCAATACAAAAATTAAGCTTGGCTGTGGGCTTCGCCGCAAAAAGAACGGAAATCTAAATGAGTACCAAGTTCTATGCAAAATCGAAATATGTATTTATAGGAACAAAAAAACATTATGAACAAGTATTAAACTGTATTTCTTTGCTTTATTGGATACCGATAACAATTGTTGTTATTTAAAAATGTGAGATCTTAAAGTAGGTTAGATTTGACTTGGCCAGTTTTCATTACATCAGTCATTTTATAAAGTTATTCAACATTTTTAATTCTGATAAAAACTGGCCAAGTGAAATCTTTTTCCCCGTGTGGTGCCGGGTCCACTTAGTAGAATAGCACCACTCCTACCTCTTCGTGGGATGTCGTAAAAGGCGACTATCGGGATATTCCAGGAGATGGGCAGCAGCGTCTTCCTGAGTAGTATTAACATCTACTGCGGTCACCAACACGCACTGGCCAAGCGCGGTGACTATTGGCTTAACCCCCCTATGACAGCCAAAACCAAGCCTCGGCACCCAGTCCCCGGCAGCTCCGCTATTCCTGGTAGCGGCCATGGTAACGGCGGGGCAGGGGGTGCTAAGAATCGCCGGCAGAGATCGGGCTACCAATCTAAACAACGACTTCTGCACCTGGCAACATATAACACCAGGACACTGAGGACCGACGACAAGGTGAAAGAGCTGGAAGAAGAGATAGACAAGTTAAACTGGAGTATTGTGGGTTTATCTGAAGTCCGAAGACAGGGGGAGGACACGATAATACTCAAATCCGGAAACTTGTTCTATCACCGGGAGGGCGAACACCTATCCCAAGGTGGTGTCGGGTTTCTCGTCCACAAGTCCCTCGTCAACAACATTGTGCAAGTCGGGAGCGTGTCGGCCAGGGTAGCGTACCTTACACTCAGAATATCCAAACGATATTCGTTGAAGGTTGTACAGGTATATGCGCCGACTTCAACACATCCCGACGATGAGGTAGAGGTTATGTATGAGGATATCAGTAGAGCCATACATACCTCTAATGCTCATTTCACAGTTGTGATGGGGGACTTTAACGCGAGACTGGGCGCGCAAAATGGCGCAGAGAGGAAAGTGGGTCCCTTCGGAATTGGACGACGGAACCACCGAGGACACTTGCTGGCCAACTTTTTGGAGAAGGAAGATCTCTTTATGATGAACTCCTTCTTCAGAAAGAAGCCTCAACGCAGGTGGACTTGGATAAGTCCTGATGGTACCACAAAAAGCGAGATAGACTTCATTCTGGCAGACAAACGGCACATATTTAATGATGTCTCTGTGATCAGCAGGTTCAAAACCGGAAGCGATCACCGTCTTGTAAGAGGCACATTAAATATTAACGTGAAGCTGGAACGGTCACGCCTGATGAAGTCTACGCTTCGCCCAACACCTGTCCAAATCCAGGGATCCGAAAACTTTCAACTTGAGCTGCAAAATCGTTTTGCGTGCCTAGAATCATGCACGTCGGTGGACGAGTTTAACACCAGGATGGTAGCAACTGTCCACGAGGTAGGGTCGAAGTATTTCAAGACCCACTCCAGTGGTAGATCTCAAGTTCTCTCAGAACAAACTCTCGGTCTTATGAGGGATCGACGAGAACTATGTGTGCAATCTCCAACCTCTATGGCGGAATACCGACGGCTCAATGAACAGATCTCCAAGGGCAGGCGACGCGATTTGCGCAAACACAACGCAAATCGTGTAAAAAACACAATAGAGCGAAACCAGGGCTCCAAAGTGTTCGCCAGAGATCTGTCTATTGGGCAAAGTCAGCTTACGAGGTTGAAGACCGAGTCCGGCACCATAGTTACGTCGAAACCTGAAGTTCTGAGAGAAACTGAGAGATACTACGGACGGTTGTATACCTCCTCTCAAGCTCCACCTCCCAGTGAGGAGAGCGACAAGAGAGCTAAATTAACCCGGCACTACACAGAGGATATCCCGGACGTCAGCCTGTATGAGATCAGAGAGGCCCTCAAACAGCTTAAAAACAACAAGGCACCGGGAGATGACGGTATCACCGCCGAGCTGCTAAGAGCTGGGGGGAAACCCCTCCTAGTGGCGCTCCAAAAACTGTTTGATACCGTCATCCATACTGGAACTACCCCGGAAGCGTGGAGCAGAAGTGTGGTGACTGTGTTTTTCAAAAAGGGCGATAAAGCCCTTTTGAAGAACTACAGGCCAATCGCACTTCTGAGCCACGTTTATAAGCTGTTTTCGAGGGTGCTCACAAATCGCATTGCACGCAGGCTTGACGACTTCCAGCCTCCCGAACAAGCAGGATTCCGGAAACAGCACCATAGACCACATACACACACTGCGGCAGATTATACAGAAGACCGAGGAGTATAATCTGCCGTTATGTGTCGCCTATGTGGACTATGAGAAAGCCTTTGATTCTATCGAGACCTGGGCAGTACTAAATTCTCTTCAGCGGTGCCGGATCGACTACCGGTATATCGAGGTGTTGAAGTATTTGTACTCATCAGCCACCATGTCCGTCAAAGTACACGACACAGCCACGAACCCCATCCAATTGCAGAGAGGTGTCAGGCAAGACGACGTTATATCCCCAAAACTGTTCACCGCTGCATTGGAAGATGTATTCAAGCTGATGGAGTGGAAACGACGTGGCATTAACATCAATGGCGAATACATCACACACCTGCGATATGCCGATGATATAGTCATCCTGGCAGGATCCCTGGAGGAACTAGGTACAATGCTCATATCTTTGATATCATTTGATATCTTTTGTCAAATTGTCATTTGGTTGTCTGATATTTATAGGTGCGTTCAGAAATTTGTCTGTTTCATAGCTGTAGTAGGAGGTCAGATTTCTTTGAAAACTTAACGACTATATTATCTTTCTAATGTAACATCAGCGACATATCTAACTTTTTTATTTTATAACTGACAGTCGAGGGAGAGGGAGAGGGGAAAGAGGAGGGAGATGGGGCTCGAAGGAGACCTCGAGAGGGGTGAGTTGTTAGGCAGTACAGAGTTTGCCGGGTCAGCTAGTACATTTGTAATATTCATGTTATTTATGACTTTTTAAAAATGTAGTGTGCAATTCACACGTGGTAGAAGTGAAACTTCAAAAATTTTGTTTTCAGGATAATGAGACGAATGTAAAATTTCGGGAAGATGATAATTGTAGGTTTTAGTAATGATCATAGTGATGCAAAGTTAGATAATTATTTTACGTTATATTCGTATACTATATCACATATATGTATTTATTCAGACTCAGAGCTTAAACCTTTTATACACCGTCCATATTTCTGTACGTCCCGCCAAGGCCATGCACGATGTACGATGCAAAAGTACCATAGATAGGCTTGACGTACGTCGATAATATTATTAATTGTTTGCTGGATTTGCACGACCAATTTTCGTCCTGTTTTCCACGCCTTAGGAAAATTTCCCTGCTCGAGACAGGCATTCAGGAGTCCCCTAAGTTGCTACTCCAGGGACACTGCGGCGTCTAGGGCGGAAACCAGCACTCGACCCGGAACAACATCGGGACCCGGGGCGGTATTTTTGGAGCGCAACCTTGCCGCAGCGGCGCCAACTCAACTCAACTCAACTCAACTCCCCTCAACGGGATGGCCCCTTGATGATTAACTAAATTCACCCCCTTCCTCGTAACTACCCCCCCCCCTCCCCCCAATAGCCAATTTAGTACTACATAAATAAAACCCTTTCATTTGATACCCCACTCGGGTATGTTCGCTGAATTCAGTATATTTATCTCCTTCCTAACTATATGAACTACTATAACTGCCATACTACTATAACTACCCCACCCCCACCCCTTGAAACAGCCAATTTTGTAATTCATAGAAACATGATGATTCGTGGTGTTATTAAAATAAAAAATAATTAATTTAATAATTGGATCAAAATGTGGTAGTCGGCGTACAATTTGTGTATATTTTTACGTAAAACACGTGAGCGTTACGTCGTAAGGAGCGATACGTCCTCACGCTGAGATAGCCGTGGCGGTACTAATTTAATATATTTAATGCGGTCCATAATATAGTTCAGTTTGCAACTATTATTAATAAACGAAATCATTATTTTTTCATAAAATAAAATTTTGATTCTATTAAAGGATTAACTGAAGATTAATGTATATTTTTTAAAATTTCCTTAAAGTGTTTCTAATTAATAGAAAAAAAATACTTACTTCGAACGAAATTACGTAATTTCAAAAAAAAATTCTGCTATATTTGGAGAGGAATTTAAAAAACTGGCTAGGCTACTTAATAAAAGATCGTATACTTATGTTATTTATATTTTTTAATGTTTGGAATATTTTGTATTTTCGTTGTAAAATGAAGACAAAAAGCACTTGCTCGTTATTTTTCGGAAAAGAAGGGTTTTAAATAGTGGTGATTTGCCATTATTATAAATAATATGTTAGATTTGTCTGGGCTATCAGCAAGAACAAGAATTAGACTCTTATAGTAATAAAAAACAAAGCTTTAATCTCTTTATCCTGTTCACACAAACAGTGATTAAAATTGACCGAAATTGTTGATATCGCGGCACGGAGCCTTAAACGCAAAAAATCTATTGGTGCGACTTTCTCTGATGCTAATTATGGCTGAACGGTAAGCCATTTTAAACTACATATAACACAATCGTATACCACTACAGAATTTTCTTGTACAAATCTCAAATCTCGGTTAATTTAGTAACAAAATCAAGTTAAACATAACCTTACTTGCAATCTCCTTTTATCCAACCAACACACCAATTTATTCCAGAGTGTTCAAATAACAATACACAATCATGTTCGGATATATCTAACAAAGCAAATGTGCTTCAGTTTAATGCAGAAACGTTGTCTATACATATACCGACATATATGTAGCTTAATGAGGGCAATATACTGCTCTCGAATTCGGTAATGCCGTGGGCGGGCGGCGGGCTCGCACCTACTTCGCTGCAAGCAGCCTCACCCAATTAGCCTCAAAATAATGAACATGCTTTATATTTTCACTCGAGTGCGGCGTGTTCGTTCCCAGTTGCCCCGGGAGGTCATGATGCCGCGGCCCTCGCGATCTGTTCTACCGAATACCTTCGAGTACGTAATATAATTATTACAAAGGGACAATTCGACTGAACTCTGAATCTGTCGAGTATGTAACATTTTGTGTAAAGCGGTCCCCATAATAATCCCGTTGCAAACTTCACCGGAGCTCATTAGGGTGTGTTGTGCCAGTCCGTGTTCTCCTATTGTTGCTCGGCTAAGTGCGGCACTAATAACACGATAGGATACTCAAGTTAAACAGTTATCTCATAAATTAGCATTCAGAACACCCTAATATTGCTACGTTTAAGTGGATGATATAAATTTTCGTTAATAAAAAAAGTAAAATTGCCTACGCTATTTTACCACGCCTCATAATCAAGTATGGCGTCCAGATCCAATTTAATGTTATTTATTCACGATCCAATTGCAACAAGGCATGTGGTAATGATTTTATTGCAGAGTAAATACACAAAACGGCCACTCATAAAACCAGCCGAACGACAAATGTTTAAAGTCGACACACCGCAATTACGTTTTTAATAAGCATTTAACAGTTTCCTGCTTCTTAAGTCTACAAATATAAACGCGACCGCTCCGAAGATTTAACTAAGCCTGAATAAATAATCAATTTAGCCGGGCCCGCGCGGCTTCTGATCGATTGCCACAATAGCGACCGGATGATATACTCGGCGTGCCGCGACGATAAATATTCCGAGACAAATGTTTGGAGCGTCTCGGGAGAGTTGCGGTGACACTAAATTTAAAAGCTTCAATTGTACAGAAATAACCGAAACACGGTTAAGATCTTTCGAAAACAAATCGTTTATCGGGCGGTTGACGACAATCGTGATTGACTGCGCAAGTGAACGTCACTAATATAAACAAATTAATAGGGAGCTAGTCGATCCCGCAGCGGTGGCTAACATAACTCAGGGGCGACGCTGACGAGTCCCAACTCTGATGAAGAACGGCATCGTCTTGTCATTACACTATTTACGAAAAAATATTTGATGAGCCAGCCGTAAATCAGGCGCCGAACCACGTTGTCTTTCGCTTTTATAACGCATACGCTTCCTGTCTACCCCCGATGTTATGATTATGAATTTGAAGGAAACATAATTCTCCAGTGATAATTTTTGAGCATCAAAGTCATATTTTACATGGCTAGCTGTAGTTTTTATTGTTACTGTAAATCAAATAGCATTCCGAATTATTATCTCGAAGGCGCGCTCCGAATCCATTTCGAGTTCCATTATCTACGGCCATTAACGTGTTACATGTGTTAATCACGTTCTCTTAAGGGCGTCTTATCAAGACGGGAGCAATTTTAAGAATGACAGGGCGTATAAATAAAGGAGTCTTTACATTAATTATGAGCTTAATTATGTTAGAATCCCTTTGATTTACAAGCCGCTCATTGCTCCCGCAAACGAATTGTAGTGGCTTAGCGAAGTTTCTCGCGCTGCGCCTACTGTTTGGTGGTTATAATTATTTTTGTCGTAGAATATACCTACCTACGTATTTAGTTCAGTTAAGTATATATTAAGATGAAAGTGAATTCAGACACGTTGACGCCCGTGCCATTTGCAAGGATTAACTGGTAAGAACGCTCCCAAAAAACACGTGTCAACCACGAGCGCATTTAGAACGAGACAAAAATAATTGTGATTTTTTGTTCTCTTCAATTTCATCTTAGACTAATACGAGTAGTAGTGCGGATGCATCATTTCTATAAATTATTTCAATAGAGTGCAATGAAGGCCAAAATTACAGTAATAAATTATTAAATTTAAAAATATTTTGAAGATTCAATTTTGTACATACTTACATAGCAATGTCAAAAAATGTATTAAGTCATAAACGATTGAGTCAAAATAACATTAATTCAATATTAAGTCAAAATAAGACGTGAAACAAGCAGATTAGTCACCAGATGGTAGACAAGAAAGAAAGAATGAAACCATCTAACAACCACTAAATACTAATATAATATCTAGTTGTACCACCTGTTGTACTGTACACAGAAAAAAACGTGAAAGTAATCGAAAATAGGAAATTTTCAAAATAATATTCACAAATCCCAAAACTCGACATACACATGAAACAAATCTGATACTTCGTCAGTACAAACTCTGCATAAAAGCGTGGTCATGTCTGCCGGCGGCGTCACGAACGATATTCAGTTATATGGAAATATAATTACACTACAATTTTACCATTTCAAATTTCGAGTAATATTTTATTTAATATATTAATAGTATAATATAACATTGGTTAACATTGGTGTAGAGTTACGTATCTAATTATAGCTTATTTTATTCATATATTAATATGTCAAGAACTCTAGAATGTTTACTAAGGAGTCTGCAATGGGACATACGTGGAGAAGATATGCATAAAAAATTCACATACATACCTATGTATATACGTGTAAAATATTACTTTATTTATAAAAATAAAACATTACTAAAAATGTGTAAATGTTAAAATTATTCTTTGACATTTTTACATTATGGTCGTATTTCGCAGAATGGATTTTTTGTATCTTGTGGTGCAATATTAATACATTCGCAACTTATAATTGTACCACAACTGAATTCAGGTCTCCTCTCATAATTGATCCTTTTCTTGTCCTCCATGCCAAAGCACCTTTCCGAAAAGCTGGTAGAATAAAAAAATGATGTGCATAAGTGTATCAGTGATACCTACATTAATAAAAGATAATTTCATTTCAATAGAAGAATATTTTGATTGTGCAAGGTACTTTATGATAGCAGTGTTTTCTTTCCCTGAAGTTAATGATCATTTATTTCAAATATAACATAACATTAAACTTGTGCTGAACGTTCAGGATTAGAACCCAGGCTCTCTCGTGCCTTCAAGTTGAAATCAATGCTTTTTATTTTTATCACACACATGCCCATAGAATTTCTGAAGTATCATTACGTTGATATATCCTAACATTATGACGAATTGCGCACCCGTGATGTTGCCACAATGTTAAACATAATTATGTTGTCCATAAAAGAACTTCATATTGAATCTTGACATTCTGAGGGAAAAACGGGCCTTGGCAACCTTTCATATACCATTTAGATATTGAAATCATCACAGGCTACTTATTATAATAGTCTGTACATTCACAATGAACTAAAAACTACGGAAACGATTTTCATACTGTTTTCATCAATAGGCGGAGTGATTTATAAGAGAGCTTTAAAAGTAGGATAATTCATTAAGATGTCAGAAAAAAACCTGCAAACGGAGAGCTTCTACGGCGTGCGCTTCGTGAACAGTTCGAGTTATATTAGAAAATAACGTATGGCTATAGAAATTCTAGTATATGAATATATAACTGAACATTCATTTCAGTACTATTTCAATTAATTGGCTAAGTTCGGTAGCCATAGGCAGAAATCCATCGACATTTTGAAACAATATGAACCTAAACGAACTCTATGTGTAGTTAAAATGGTGGTGGTTCACCGAAACATGCGCGATGCCTCCGGCGTACAAGTCGTTGGGGCTCCAGTACCGTGGCCTACCCTGAAAGAACCGACTTTTTTGTTGATAAAACAAATAAATCCCTCGCTTTTTTCCTATACATAATAACTAATTTATTGTGTCAATAAACAATAACATTCATGGTTTAAAACATCGACTCGTTTATTTGTTACACTAGGTTTTTACACTCTTACTCTATTTTATAAAATTACTAGATGACCTGCCGAACTTCGTATCGCCTAACAATCATTGAATGTAGTGATACCTTTAACTAAACTTTTATAGTTTCTTGTTGAATCAACAAATCAGAGGTCTATTCAAATCGCTTTATTCTCACTAGTTCCATTCGTTATAATAGTTAAATCGTCGAACCAATGACATTTTTTTCTGATTAGTTTGACCGTGGAACTAAATAATGAATTTAAAAATAATTCTACTCAAAATGATGGTGTGAATGAATCATCCTCTCAGTTTCATATCATGTTCTCTACAATATCTTCCATATACATATTGTCTTTAAACAAAAAACTGTTATTTTCCAAACAATTTCGAGATAACTTTGATAAAAACATTTTGCTCTCGGCCTATCTGGTCGCGACGGTGACCGTCCATCCCGTGGCCGTCAAACTATTGCCTCGCGAATTTTCGCCCCACCCGACCCCGTGACCAGGCCGTTAGGGGATGAATTTTCAAAAAAATCCGTTACAATATTTTTTTTTTCTTACTATAAGCTTACAAGTTTAGTTTCATATTTCTGAGTTCGAAAATGACGAAGTCGCGTATAAATTACAACCCCTTAGGTTTACCCCTCAGGGAATCAATTTTAAAAAGCCTTTTATAGTTAATTTTTGTTTCTAACATACATATTAATTTCAAATTTCTGTATTCAAAAATGTTGAAGTATAAAATTAAAGTAAAAAAATTGTTTAAAAAATAAAAATAATATTTTTGGGGTATCTTTATCTCTTTATCACATATTTGACCTAGTGATATATTATCACTTATTATTTTTATTTGACCAACACATATTTTTCAAAGAAACTGCGCAACTATTTTATCTATTATATTATTACCCAAGAACTAAATTTACTAATGGAGATGAATAGCAAAATTCATTATCACACATTGAAACAAATCGGATTAAACCCGCAACACTGGCCGAAATCCATTTACTGTGAAACGGTTCTCAAACGCAGACGAACGCGAACACCATTTGTCATAGAAGCGCATAGAGTATAAGACCATTGCATCGTGGAACAATCGCGCGATTGTCCTGTTAGACAATCGGGGTACTGGAAGCTCTATTTCTGCCTAGTGTTTAGAAACAATAGCTCGGGGCTGCAATTAGTTTATCCGATAGATGGTGGTCGAACGAGTCGTAAATCTAGTCTCTTGCCACCAGTGGGCGCACGGCGCACTGTTCGTGGCGCCGTATGTAGATTCCACAGGGTTAATTAATGTGCCATGGTAAAGTGCGAGGTTGCCCCGGCCCCTGCCGAATTTCGTAAATTGCGCACCCATCTCCCCGAGTAGGTATGATACGATAGCTCCGGTTTTGGTAAATTAAAATTCGACGCCTAATGCCGAAAGTGTCGGTGGTGGAAAAACACACGCAAGGGTTGATTTATGTGTTCGTAATGATACGGAAAACCAAATAGAATAAAATTAAGAATGGCTACGTTTATTTTATTAACGCAATTGTGATTTTATAGATATTTATTTTGTAAAGTTATTTGTGTATGCATAATAGATTAAATATGTTAGTGATCGCTAAACCACTTTATTTTTAGAGCACTAAATATTTACATGTCTCATTATTTCTCAGAAAGCCAATCACAAATTTTCAAAGTGCTTTAAAATCAGCGAATTATCAAATAAACTTTCAAACCCTATTTACTTCCTTTAGGGGATGACTTTCCAAAAAACGCTGAAATGGGTGCTAAATACATATTACATTCCCTAAAAGCCAACCACTTAATTTCATATTAATTACTTCAACTCGGCGGTATTTTAACCCTTATTCAACCCTCTTAAATGGAATTTCCAAAAATCCAGCCTTAATAACACCAATTCCAAGGGGTTAAGCTAGACGGTGATATGTCAATAAGACACCAGATTGTGTAGTTTTACTCCAATGATAAAATAATTAATTAACCTTTTTAAAACATTTCATTTTTAGAGACACGTTATAGATGAGTCATAACTTTGCTAAGTAGGCGTTAAATCTGTTTGCGATAACTCTTTTCACTCTTTAGCAAAAAAAAATATCATACTGAGATTTGATTTCTTTGTTGTTTTGTTTGATGGTTATTTGTCGTTGCTACTCAATGTGAATGGCAGTCATGGCACTATTGAGCAAGGGGTTTCTCTTGAGGAGGACTAGAGACCTGTGAGGTTTATTAGGTTGTAGGGGGGTAATCTGGATCTACACAACACATTTTGAAGATTATTTTACCAATAGAAAGCCACATTATATGTGAGTGTCTTAGGCAATCGGATTTTTGGAAATTCATCCCCTAAGGGATAAAAATAGGGGTTGAACGTCACTTTGATATAAACCAACTTCGTCAGTTTTAGAGTTATAATTACAATATGATTTTTTTACGTAAGTTTATAGTTACGAAAAAAAGATGGAACTTAGTAAACTACTTCGGCACTTTTTAAGTTAAAAACATGAAAATTGATATATTAGCTCAAGATTAGAAACAAAATTTAACAGTAATGGGTTTTTTGGAAAATCATCAAAACCAGGGGATATAAGTTTGTACGAAACTTCGTCATTTACGAACTCAGAAATGTGAAAATTCATATGTAAGGTTATAGTTAGAAACCAAAATTAACTGTAACAGGTTTTCTTAAAAATTCATCTCCAGAGGGGTAAATCGAAGGGGTTGTAAGTTTGTACGTAACTTCGTCATTTTCGGACTTAGAAATGTGAAAATGAATATGTAAGCTTATAGTTAGGAACAAAATATAATTTTAACACGAGGAGGGAAGGGGAGCAGGAGAGGGAGGGGGGAGGTCGAGGGGGAGAGGATAAGGGAGGGGAAGAGGGAGGGGGAGGGGCAGATGACATATGCATATAAAAACTATAACGGCTAAGGCTGTACCGATTTTAATGATCTCTGATTTGTTCAACTAACCAAAACTATAAAAGTTTGGTTAAAAGTATCACTACTTTCATTAATTCTTAGGCGATATGAAGTCAGCTAATAAAAAAATAAAACACAATGGTATAGGACATCTATGAACACAACCAGCATTAGAAACGTACCTAAGGAAGTAAAGCAATATGACTACACCAACACCTACTCCTAAATATTGGCATAGCTACGCAAATAGAAACGCTCGACAACGGAATAGTTAATACGGAGGTTATTCGTATCGAACGTGACAGGTTTGTCGTGCGATCTTCACAATAAAATTCGACTGACGGATCGGCCCCCTCATTGTCCTTTCGGTGGTGAATTTCAATCAGCATGCTTTCGTGTTTTGCAATAACAAACCGTACCCCGGTCTCTGTCATCTATGCATATACATATCGATGTGAATCTATGATCATACGATAAATTAGGATGAATTTGCTCATCATATTTTTAGTCGCTTTAAAGACTATTTTGTCAAGTGCGTTTCAATCGATTCGTATATAACTCGAGTGTGTTACCCTTTAGGTACGAAATTCAGCATGAATTACAACGATCATTTAATTTCAAATTGTAAGATTGCCCAAGTAATACGGTGAAACGCATGATAACAAAAAAACGTCCGAAGCGAAAAAACGCAAATCTATTAAATATACATTCCAATATAATTCGAATAGGTCCAAAGCGCTAATTTGTTCGAGGAACAAATCTAAAAGTCAGCCGGTACAGTATTTATCCCCCTTTCTAAACCGACAAACACGCTCAGCCCGAAGCCGAACGAAGGCCGAAAGCGTTACATCCACATGTCTACGTCCTTTCGAAAAAACATAAATTTAGCCTTAAAATACGCTCTCTTTTTATTCAGAAAAAGCAATGTTTGACGCAATGTTTTTTTATAAAAGTCGGTAGGTCATGGAATTGGCAAATTTTGCTATTTTTCATCAAAGAAACAGGTAATTTGTAAATTTTTTGGACATTTTTACAAAGTTTGTGAAGATGTTTGGATTTTTGGATGTTTGTTCCTCAATCATGCCACAACTAGGTACTTAAATTGGTTGGAATTTGGAATGTAAATAGCCTTATACCCTGGATTAACACATAAGCTACTTTTTATCCCGGAAAAGTTCAGGTTCCCAAAGGATTTGTAAAAAAAATATATCCACGCGCGCCAAGCCACGGGCATATAAATCTACATTAATTAATTTAAGAAATTCATTTCTAAACCTATCTACTGCGGGAAAAGCCGCGGGCAAAAGTTAGTTAACCAATATTTTTATGCAAATAATACTAAACCAATAAACTACTAGTCGATATCTAAATACCTAAATCCGATTAGCTACATTAGTTAAGTAAAATATTTAAATAACTGACTGACAATACAGATAAATACCTACTTAATAAATAGTAAAAGTTCATGGATAGCTTTTTGTGCAAAATAAGCCATTTTATAGGATCAAAAATAAAATAACCTTGATAACAACCCTCATATTATGACTTGATATGAAGGTTAACTCCATATTAAGCTCCTTCGCTATCGAAGTCAGTTCAAATAAATCGTTAACACTAACAACCTTATCAAAGCATCTAATTAAGTCATTTGAAGAGGACGATAAAATTGAAATAATCAAGCAACCCCTAAATCTCATAAATGAAGCAATACGTACCAACAATAAAAATACTTCAGGCGGACACGTCGAATAGTGCTAACACCTACAGCGTTGGCGCCAGAACCAAATTATCAGAGCAGTGAGAACGCTAACCTGTCTCCTTTCAAATTTGATTGTGGCCAACATAACGCCCATGAACTCTATAATGAAACGTCTGGTATAAAAACAAAACTATGGGCATATATGATTAGGTTGATACACGAGTAAGGTAGAACCACTAAACAAACAATCATTACAATAATGCAACGTCACCGTGTTCGAAATCACTTATTGTGGGAGTGACTTGCAGTCATAAGTGCCTTATGCTGCGCCTAAGCCGTGTTCGTACGAGACCCCCCGTCTTAGCATTGCGTAATGTACGATTTGATTGTTTAACAGCAGATAAACTTCTAGTGGATATTAGAAAATGATAACAATTTTAATGTGTTAGGTATTTTTTAGCAAATTCAAAATCGCTTACAACAAAATTAGATGAATCATGAATTATGTTAACACTCTCAACTTAATTAGTGCAAGGCATGGGATCTACTTTTACAAAGATCACGTAATATAAAGAAATTTTTATTTTTATCTAAAACCTTGCTTAACACGGATGCAATAAATCTCTCATCCATGATAAATTCAAGTGCAAAGCTCATAAAATGGTGTATTCGCCATAACCTTTATCCAATAAAAATCTTATTGGAATCCTTCAATCTGAAGTACACAGTGAAAACAATATTAAATTCGATCCCAGAAAGAGCCCATAATGCAAAGTCGACACCTACAAAACCTCGTCTGAGATCGGTTTATATAGGATTTCCAGCTGGAATTAAATTATGTTATTTGCAATGGTTTTAAATTGAAAAGACAAAATAAAGGAATTTGGTACATGGAGTCTCCATTATATGTGACATGTAACTTTTTAGCTAACTGGAAAATTCTGAATACAAGTAGGTACTGAATTGATCAAAAATCTTTGGAATTGATAGAACCAAAAAATATTTTCAAAGTAAATTTTAAGATGCGCAAACGCCGCAAACTGAACCATTATTATTTAAGGTATCTCTCAGTTTAAAAGTCTCACAAATAACTTTGGTTTCCTATGGATATACCTAATAATTAATAACATATCCGCTGAGAATCACTGTGCATGTACAAATACTTTGCTGTTTTCTTTGAACAAGAAAAATAATCGGACAATAAATAAAATACAAAACAAGTAACGTGGTGCAGAAATAATTTTAATTTTAATTTTCTTTGACGAAGAAGAAATGTGAGATGAAAATCAGAAGCGAAAGACGTTTTAGTTTTATTACTTTTTATTTATTTACTTTTGATGTTTATTTGGTATGTTGTTAGGTACCTGCATTCTACGCGTATCAAAAAGCAACAGTATATTATAGCGATTAAATGTAGAATTGACTATAAAGCAATTGGTTACAGAATTTATAGTAACTACTTGTTTAATTTAGACAACAATCATATGGTGCTTTATTGGATTAATTTGATTAATACTGATTGAGCCTCTGACAGATTTGTATTGAATTTATATTTGGAGAGATAGCGCCATTTGAATAGAACTTCATAGGTATGAAAATCTTATCCAACAGCCGAAGGTTCTAAAGTCCTAGAGTATCCAAATACAGTTTTCAAAAACCAAGAATTTCCTAAAACTCAAACCTTACAATTCTAAGATCCTAAGCAAGTTCTAATAAAACAATAAAATCGACATAAAGCTAGAGTCACATTCAAAAGTAAAATAGAAAAAACATTTGTCGGTCGTGTGTTCGACACCCACAAACATCGATGGACGGTTCAAATGAGGCGCGTCTTCTCGGGTTGCAGCGCGTTGGCGCCGGTCGACACATTCGAGGAGTTAGCACACCCATTGAAAGGCGACAAAAAAAAACAACAATAAACCAAAATCTCTGGGTCGCGGTTCGTTTAACTGTGTAACAAGCGAGCGTAACGAACGAGCAGAACTGCTCAAATCAATTGTGGCGTTTCATTGCCTGTTTATAATATCGAATTATAAACCCAAAAAACTCAGTGTGCTAACTAAATCAGCACAATATTAATGCTACGATAGAACCGGGCTACTTGATCAATCAAACCGGACTAAAATATAGACGTGCATAAATCATTTAAGGATTCTCCGTCTTAATTAGACTGCGAGATGTCAACGGAGGCGAAGCAACATGCCGGAATAAATCAGGATTTAAATTGGTTTCCGCAACGACACTCCCACCGTCGACTCTGCGTTAATAGCGCGTGCAACCGAAATTTTAGACGCATGCTTAGAAATATTTTTTTAATCGTATCGTATATCGTCTATGCCAGAAACAATGCCAGTAAAAAAGACGGCGAATGACGTCACATGACTTTTTGGTTAGAAATAATAATTGATTGTAAACATTGCTTGTAACCGCAATGCATCAAATGCTCATCATAAATTTTTCATCATAAATTTTCTCAGAGCTGATAATAAAATTTGCCTTGCGTTCTTTTTTTACAAATAACGTTCAGATTACTTTAAACCTAAATAAAACCTTTAAAGTAATTTGTTTTTGTTGAATCATAGTAACACTTAAACTCATTAAGTTCGGCACTTAATTTTTTGATAATTAAACCAAAACTGTAAAAATCTAGTGTCCTCTTAACTATAACCTTGTTATCTAATCTGTACAAAACAGATTAGATTTCATATCACAAAAAGGAGAACCACATTCAGCTTTATAACATGAAGCAAACAACGTCGAACGATTCCAATTTCATTATCCCGATCACAAGCCCCGCCCATTCGAAATCGAACGATCGTAAATCAACAATAATAACGATGAGCTTTCCTCTTTATTGGCCAAACAAATCTTTATAAACACAATTACATGGTCGTTAAGGAACAATTAAAAGAACCCATTGGGGTGCAGGGTCAATTCGAGTTATATAAAATTCAAATGATCCTTTTGGTTCCTTTTACACAATTTAGCAACTGTAATAAACCTACCGGCACTGCGAATCGCAGGTAGATACGTTTCAAGGAAACGTTTATAACATGCAAATATAAATATTTAATCCTAATCGGAATTTGAAAGTCTATAATAATACAGCAATCAATCCGTCAATGCGTGATATTCTAAATAAATGGGCATAGGAGATTTAATTTTAATTATCTAAAAGAACATCTCGTATTTTCTTGTCTAATTGTTTAAAGAAGAGAATATGTTCAAAAGATAGAAATTAGTTTCAATTTAAATAATCTACTTCACCCTCTTCAACTTTACCTGTTGTTGAACATACCATTTCTCTTGTTAATATAATGACTCACGCCGAAAATGCTGTTATCAGAGATCACGTTATCTCTATTTGTAATACGAGAAAGCCACTTTGTTACCGATCCCACTAGGATGAGCATGGGCAAAAAAAATTGCATTCAACTTTTATCTTAAATAGATAAACATAAGATTGCTTGTCAAGTTTTGTAGAGGTTTAAAATAACATGCCTGTCAAGATAAAATACATAATATATTTTACCAGGGGTGTTACAAAAAAGTAATTCATGTAAACAAACAGGTAATTTCATTTAAAATTTTCAACAAATTTAGGCAACACACATATTTGTCTCAATGAATTGTAGGATCAAAAGAAAAATCCAGACTTTATTATGTGACAACAATAAAATTTAAAAAACTTTTAACTTCAAACATTGCAATTCAACCTATTACGAAGAGAAATAAATATAATAAAGTCTATAAAATGAAACAAATGAAGGAACATGTTTACGAGCAATACAAATATAAATCATTCTGTCTTATGTTAGTATATTGACTGTTAAGTAAATAAAATAAAACCAACATATTCTGATATTATTATTGAAATAAGAATAATATCTTCGTAGGCCATACAAAATGTTTGAATCAATAGGTAAGCATGTTGTTTACACGGATCTAAATTCAATTTTACGGAAACGGAGGCAAGCAACACCGCGGGCGGTCTTTAGTAAATTAATAAATATTACAACTCTTTAGATAGGAAGCAACGATGACACATTTAAGTCTCTCTTTCCTAAGAGATACAAGGTGGACGTAATAAAAAAATGTCGTACGGACCCACACAGAGTGTTCATATTTCCACAAATCGATAATTCTATCAGCGTGCAGGCAAATACGAAAATAAGCATCAAAGTGTTTTTTATTGAAGAAACGACAAATGTCAAGCAGAAAGGCCCAGTAGCAAACACATGTAACATATTGTCTGACAATATTTATTGTTGCTTTATTAGCTGGCGGGGCGGATAGAAAAATGAAAACGACCGTCATTACAAATTTCAAAGCAGATGTTCTGTGCAATGGTCGCAGTAATTGGAGTAATTGGAGACAAATCTCTTAATAACATTGTAGTGTTATCAATTACGGGAAAGTTATCGCTTTTATTTTATAGGGTAAACATTGGAACCACGTTCTATCAGTAAGTAAATTATGATAGGAACATATTGAACAAAAGTAATGTTGATTCTTCAATAAAGATTTAAGGTCGAGAATAGGATAAAGTAAGACTTTAAGAATATTAATCACTATCTCAGCGCAATCTCGAGTAAGCTCCCGTCCTAACGTTATTCCATTATTATTCCTTTATTATTTTTAAATACGTACCTTCATTCTGATTATAATTTTACCATGTTAAATCTGATGTTGAATTGCGCATGCGCGTCGTCATTCGCTCTCATATTTCTCCATTACGCACCAAGAGTATAACTCCAAAAAATATCATATTTCGTGCTCTCACTTTGAATGAAGTTAATTCGTGATTTGATAATTATTATGCATTATGGTTTTGATTTTAATGTTAGAATATTTTTTACATGTTCGTTTTGTTTTCACTTTGCGATCAATCTTGAAAGCAAAACAAACTTTGAAAATGAAGAATCCATGATGCCATATTCGCATTTCTACTGCATTATATTATTATGATCTAACTTAATAAATTAAATTATATCTACTAATACATTGTAGTATTACGCCGCGTCCGGCATCTAGTCATGAGACACAGCCGGCAAATAATTACCTTGTTCTCTGTTCGAAGGATAATAAACGTGCCCAGACAAAAACAAACGACTGCCGAGAGACAAATCCTAAATAATTCTCATTAAGTTCACTTAACAACTATTCACGAGCCTACGAGAGGATGCCAATAAAATTCAAATCCAATTGCGTGGACCTTTGATTTACAACGAATCAATAAAAGAGAAGGCTATCATTACCCTTTTTATAGCGTTGAATAAAAGTAATATATTGGCTATCACAAGTTAAGCTAGAAACCATTAAGCTGAGTTGCTAAAAGTGACGTTTGAAGTTTTTAGATTATTCAGGATTATCCATCAAACATAGATTGGGGTAATCTATGCCCTCTAATCACAAATAAGAAAAGTAGAATGTCTCATCGACTTCACTGCTACAGTTGATAAAGATAAAGCCAGTGCACATCAAAATTAGCGACAGCAAGGCGTTTAGGAGGTCTATATATCTCTGCGACTCGCAACGGACGAGTACAATAGTTGAATGGAAAAAAAGGGCTGAGAGATGGCTCGTAAAATAAAACAAGGGACTACGTCCGGAGATCTGTCAAGATAGCATACGGCGGGGGGCGCAGGCCCGGCGCCGGACGAACTCAGAGACCCAATTAGAGGCACACCTTTTGGACATGTGCTCTTGCTTGGCGCTAACTAACGCCTAAAAACCCAAGGATGCGGGATCACTAACATCCGTTACCGTTTATCACTTTTTTCCACGCGGGTGAAACGTAATGCAAGCCCACGCCATTTATGTCCAAAATAAGTTTTTGCAATTTTTTTACGTTTTTGCTTTGTAACTTATATTGTACATGTAGACGAGATTGGGTTGATAAACTTAGTGTCATATTGCCCTTATAATATTTTTCTATTGTTGGGGTATACTGAAAGATGTGAATTCATCTGAATAATACTGTGCATTTCATAGTATTTTTCAGATAATTCTTATCACATTCAATAGTACATAATACAAAGATCCGTTAAATTTTAATCAGCTTTATGGATACCTATCCAAATGTTGGTATGTAGGTACCCACATACCAATGATGTAATTAAAAAACCTCATCTACCTATAATAGTTACGTCTACATGCATATCAGTCGTTATAGGTTTAGACGATATAATAATAATTGTTAATTTAAGTAAGTACAATATACCTATAACATTATATTTTAAAATTACATAAAATAAACACCATCATGATGAACTTGCACCTAGAATGCTTAACATCATTAAAATGTCCTTGTTAATAAAGTAGCCTTTAGTAGCCGAATGAAGGGTTACGACGAAAGCCCATTCCTGGTAAATACAAGTACTAATAAAACTAGTATTATTATATAAATAAATAAATAAATAACGCTTCACACTCATAGCCCCACACTAGGATTCCCTGTGTCGTGGGTGCCATGGACAACACACTAGACAAGGACATTCACACCCAGACCGAGAACAGAAATTTAAACTCATCATTCAAATTTCCGCCTCGCTGGGAACCGAACCCAGGACCCTTGGCGCGGCGATCCGGCATGGTATCCATTGCGCCACGCGGGTCGTCAATATGTAAATTTAAAAATTAAAAAAAACACCTGCGGTTAAAAAACCTATCATGATATACTTTTTTGAAATCCTTATGGTGAGCTCTTTAATTTGATACCCATATTTCATTATTCGTTTTATTTTTATTTTTTGATACTTCAAACAATGGCATCTACAGCCAGCATATATTTTTTTTAATTTCACTTAAAACTATATTTGGGAAACGACGAATCTAACGATATCTTAATTATATAAATCCGTTCATCAGTTTGGAAGATACGAGGTAATAAAGAATATTACATTCATACATACAAACAAATAAACATACATACGTACATAAATACATATAATACAAAAAACATAACCCTTCCCAGCAGTCGGGTAAAAAAATCTATTACGAAAGGATACTAAGTTGACTATAAAATAGTCTACAAAGAGGAAAACTTGGGTATCATGGGTCATCCACGGCGTGTTTCCTTCGTGTGTAATTGTAAATTCCAATTTGCAAATCGTGCAGTCAAACTATCAACTATGAAATAAAACACTTTAGACTGACAGATTGAGATATAATATAGTGACATGTGCACAGATTCTAATCGAGTTACGGTAAATTTTGTGATTCACGATACTTAATGGTTTTGTCTTGGTGTAACTTATGAAGCTTTTGAATATTTATTTTAAAATAATAATTTTGATATATCGATGAGCCGTTTTTTTAGTCACTTTGTAGTGACTAAAAATTCATCGAAGCGAATAATAAGAATCTTATTCGAATACAGGTTCTCCATGAATTAAATAAAAGTAATAAGGCAGACCTAAAATTGACAGAATACAAAATATCAACAAGGAAGAAAGTTCTGTAACTTTAGCCTTGTTTAAATTACAATATTTGATATCAAATTATATGTTTTTCAACTGAACTCGTTGTGGACGGTGCCAGATCGCTTTGTCAAACTATCGGCCGATTTAAAAGTCTGCAGTCTGCGGGGGGCGCGGACTAAAGAGTCCTCAGTCCGATTTCCAGCGACGCTCTAGGCAGAAATTTGAATGTGTCTGTTCTCGGTCAGTGTATATGTCTTGTAGTCTTTGTTTGTTGTCAATGGCACCCATGACACAGGTAATCCTAGTGTGGGACTGAGCTCCATGAACGTATAGCGTTTTTTACGGATAGTATCAAGTAATGATATCACAGCCGTATTTAACAGATGAATAGTTGAAACAAGATTTAAGTTCTGTACACGTGTCCAATTCTCCTAAAATATGTTTCATACAGTACAATAATGACACTAATTGTTAATTTGTTAATCCATCTACAATAAACATTGAACAGCTAGACCTATTTCTTCGATAATATAACAGATATTAGATGGTTATGAGCGCATATGAAGCGATTATCATCTTCCCATAGGGAGGTCACAAGAAGGCCGCGATCGCCAATCTCCCTCCGAAACGTTATAAAAGTGAAACCATATTTAACTATGTGTAAAGTTACCTTAGTTTTAACTAGTTTAGCATTCTCCTTGCTCATCTTGGCCAGAGCGTGATACTCTCCCCTCGCGGCGCAAAGGATCCACTGCTTTTGCTTCGAGTCTAATGGATCTGTCTCTCCTTTTTGGTCCAGCTGTAAACAAGAAAAACGTTAACTTACACGTTCTTAACAGTTATATAGTCTGTATTGAGAACCACAAATATATTTATATCTATAAACATATTTATAGTGGTTATTATTAATGGACGCATGTGAGAAAGTTTAATTATTTACAATTTATTTATAAAATTATTTTGTGTTTTCACTAGAATTATATAAAATAAGTGTCAACGATGAAAGCAGTGCCCTGTTTCGTGTAACACTTTGGTTAAATGCAAATTATTAACTGTTAAATGTGAAGAAAACCAAGTATATACTAGGGCTTCCATCGAATATTCGAATATTCGAATAATTCGAATAATAAATTGGCTCGAATATTCGAATACAAGAACTGCAATATTCGAATATTCGATCAATTTCTACAACACCTAACTCAACACCAAATTCGGATTCCAATGTGGACAAAATAGTCAAAATACAATTTTCAAGCTAGCGCCTGACCTTCAGAATGTCGTTTTGGGCAGTGAGAGTGCGCAATTCTTCAAAATATGGAAGGGTTCGGACTTCGGGAATATCCGGGAAACCTGGTGACAAGGAGCTATACTGATGATGAAGCCAAGGGCTATTTAACAGAACTTGGCATACCTGTAAAGTTCCGCTGGTGTTGTTATAATATGCTGACACTGGACTCCCCTAATTTGCACCACTCTGACCGGTCCTGAGCCTTCTGAATCTAGCGGATGCCCACTGTCTTCTTCAGGTCGTCAGTCCACCTGGTCGAGGGGCGTCCTATGCTCCTTTTTCCGAGACGTGGGCGCCATTCGAGGATCTTTCTTCCCCAACGGTTATCGGTCCTTCACACTATGTGGCCAACCCATTGCCACTTCAGCCGGCTAATTCTTTGAGCTATGTCGGTGACCCTTTTTCGTCTACGGATCTCCTCATTTCTGATGCGATCACGTACCTAGAGAAATACCGAACATAGCCCTCTCCATAGCCCACTGTGCTACTCTGAGCTTGTGGATTAGGCCAATAGTAAAGCACCACGTCGCGGATCCGTATATCAACACAGGCATACAACCATCCGTAGTATCTCTCAGTTTTCCTCAGAATTTCGGGTTTCGACGAAACCATGGTGACGGACTCGGTCTTCAACCTCGTTAGCTGACTTTGCCCAATAAACAGATCCCTGGCGAACACTTTTGAGCCCTGGTTTTGCTCAATTGTGGTTTTTACACGATTTGCGTTGTTTTCGCAAATCGCGTCGCCTGTACTTGAAGATCTGTTAATTGAGCTGTCGGTATTCCCTCATAGAGGTTAGACTGCACACATAGTTCTCGTCGATCCCTCATAAGACCGAGAGTTTTTTCTGAGAGAACCTGAGATCTGCCACTAGGGTAGGTCTTGAAATACTTCGACCCTACCTCGTGGACAGTTGTTACCATCCTGGTGTTAAACTCGTCCACTCACGTGCACGATTCTAGGCATGCAAAACGGTTTTGCAGCTCAAGTTGAAAGTTTTCGGATCCCTGGATTTGGGTAGGTGTTGGGCGAAGCGTAAATTTCATCAGGCGTGACCGTTTCAGCTTCAGGTCGATATTTAATGTGCCTCTTACAAGATGGTGATCGCTTCCGGTTTTAAATCTGCTGATCACAGAGACATTATTAAATATGGCCCTTTGTCTGCCAGAATGAAGTTTATCTCGCTTTTCGTGGAACCATCAGGACTTATCCAAGTCCACCTGCGTTGCGGCTTTTTTCTAAAGAAGGAGTTCATCATGAAGAGACCCTCTTCTCCAAAACTTAGGCGTCGATCTGTAGTTGATTGATATTATGTGTGTTTATTGATAATTTTAGATATTTTATTTGATTTAAATCCTGAAATTTCCTTAATTTTCATTTAACACGAACAAAATCAAAATATTGTACTTGCAAAACACTCCTAAGTTTAATAAAGACGTGATTATTAAAGTTTTTTTTTATATTCGAATAATATTCGAATATTCGAATAGTTCCCGAAAAAAAAATCGAATATTCGAATATCAATTTTATCGAATATTTGGAAGCCCTAGTATATACCTACTTGGAATTTACGCTACCAAAACAAAAAGTCAATGAAAGCCTTAAATTAAAGAACGAAACTCTAATCAAAGAACAATCTACAGTTTTTGTGGTTGTAACTTTGAATCCTAAACTTTAATGAGGCACCCATAATAGCGGTTGTAATACGTAAATTATGTATGTAAGCTGTGTACTGTATGTAGGAACTACTGTGTATTTTGCCTATTTAGAAAATTAAAATCCGCGAAAGTAAATTTTGAAATGTGACTCTACGTGAGAACTTCATAAGCCTCTCAATTTATTCACAGTATAACATCCACAAGAAACAAATCAAAGACAAGAAATAATGTCTCATCCATTTGACATCCACCACCACGCATCATGTAAGTATTATTGCGTCAGTGTAAGTTTCTATAAAGGTTGTGCTGAGGAGTTTGTTGTCTGCTTCTTCTCCTTGATGTTAAGAAAGAAGTAAAATGAATGATCTGATTTTAAGTGTCCTGATAAAATACCCAATTGATTAAATGATTTTGAAACAGAAATATAAAAGTAATGTACTTACCGATACTCTGTCCTCTTCGTCGACATTCTGTGAACAAAAAAGTATTTTGAGCACAAAAAATCAATAAGCTTAATTGTACTGCTGCTTATAATAAAATTTAAACATTCCACATTAATCCTTATGGAGTCTGTGTTTTTGCCCTTATGCTATAATTAAACATAGACGTGGGGCGAATCTAAGCGATTTGGATTTTAACTAAAATTTCGTATTGACATACCCGCCACAATTCTTAACAGTTACTTTATTAAATAAACTACATCATCGTATTCAACGTCTGAAAACAAAAGATTAGGATTATAAATAAAGACGATATTTACATACATAATAAATATCTTAAAGACACATATAAATTAATCGGAACCTAATATTTCAAAATTAATAAATGAGTACTTATATTGTGAAAATAATATTTTGAATTAATGGTCAATAAATTCGAATTCTCCCGTCTTCAGGCTTGCGTTGAGAATGGGCGTGCGGATAAAAGGTCGTAAGATTTTGGATGCGTGTATTATAATTACCACTCTTAACGTGTTTGGGATAAAGTTTATTATGCAGTATTTATAAAAGGGAGTTACAAGTTATCAAGTTTGAAGGGCCGGCGTGCGTTGCCCAGCATGACCACTTTACCACCTGTCGTTACATATTTATGTCTACACTATTGGCCTCACTGTTAGGGACTTCGATATTGACAAGATAACATCCTTAATGTGATGTGTTTGATTTAATAATAAGATTAAGTTTGTTCATTGCCGGGTTTTGGTTTCTGCGGTAACGACAATTAACCATTCATCGAGAAAACAATTAATTTGAATTCGTTTATTTATGGTTCAAAATTTTCGATTATAATTATATGGGTATAGAAAACTGCAAAGCCGATATGTTCGAAAATTTATTACATCTATGTGGGACATTTCGTTCAACAATCTTTTTGAATTTAAATACAGTATTGAACATGTTGCTCTGTTAATAATTCTTAGGAAAGGTGAAGTGTTAAAGAGCTTCGTAATAGTGAAGGCAAACTGATTTGTCCCACATAACAATGGTGTCTCGGCATCGTGTTCGCAGCTAGTTAATCCGAGCTCGATTATACCTACTGTAATCTGCAATATGAATGAAGATCACAAACAGTTAAAGCCTATTGTGACAGACATTGGCAGGTTACAAGATAATGAAACTTCTATACGCGTTAGACACGAATGCTTTCAACGTATATAAATTATAGCAGAACGTAAACGAATCTACGCTTCACTCCTCGCTCCTGCTGCAATTCGATGGTACAAAAAAAAGTGCGAACGAACATTGTACGAAAAGATTAAAATAAAACCTAAAAGGCACTTACACAATTACACTCGCATCTAACAAATATAACAAGCGTGAACATAAGACACGCACAGTGACACTGGATCGATAAAAAACAAACAACCGTATAACGTTGCAAAGAAATGTTACTAAGAAATTTGCAGTCTAAACAATACAAGTTTTTTCCTGAAGTGTCAATTAAGAAGTGAAATGTGATTCATTGCGCGAGTATTTAATTACGAATGTGTGGTAGCGGTCGCGGTATAGAAAATCGTAATAAATGCGAAAACATTGTTGCTATGGTGATGCTAACACTTGACTTAGTAGATTGTAATATTTGCACGTAACACTTAAAAATAAAATGTTAATAAAATATACTTTACGGTAAACATGAAATCATTAATTTGTGCTCTCAACCGCTAGCAACAGTGAAATACGAATAATGTTAATGGTATTTTATTAGCAAAAGCGATTGCTTTGCAGGACTTAATCAAAATGTCTCAACATGATTTCTCATTAGCAAATAGAACACAACTGAAGATAACAAAAAAGGCAAACAACAACAAAGATGACGATACCCTTGCGGAATTTGATCGATGTCACATTGCCCGGAATTATTGTCGAGAGACAAAACCCCAGTAAGAGTCGGGGAAAAAAGAATGATGAATATATCGAAAGGAGGTATGATCGTCGGCAGTGTGTCGCCGTAGGGCCCCATGCCCCATCGTGCGTGCCTCGCCCCAGGATGCCAGACGCATCGGGGTGTTCGCGCGGCCACATTATGGTGGCGACCTGGCGACGGCACGACATTACGATCGATGCACATCATACCACACTATCGTTGGTACTTATCCTAACAGGAATAACAGGATATAGGACACACCGTTTTAAATTTACTTGATTCCAATGATATTTATTGAATAAGAGAGTGGGACAATCTACATAAAATCAGTTCATATCATGTTTTTCACGGTTTTTCATGTTACACGATATCGTTTTTCCATTAGGAACGTGTAATCGATGCGAACATTCAATTGTTTCGCCCTCACAAGACGTATTATGACGCTTTATTACTTTTTATCTCTTGATAGCTGCCAGCTAATTTACCCGTTGTTCCTATTTTCCATCACTTCGACAAGGCTCGTTAATTGTGGCATCCGCGTTGTTGATGGCTGCAAGTGATTCTCAGGCAAGAATGGCAGAGAGAGAACAATGAAATCGGTCATATTTTCCTGCCAACTCGCAACGGACCGTGATAGCTTATCGCCGGGATCGTGCATATCAACTACACTGCGTTTATTCAAATTAAAGATGATGTATACTTAAAACGAAGCTCATTTTCGCCAACTTTATGAAGAATTTACGATCATTTGTTTCATAAATACACAATAGACGTAGTTGAATAAGAAATTACACTTTAATTGATTGTTTACACAGTCGTATATCATATAACAGCCCGTTCGTATAAGATGTACGAGTATGTTGAAGAAAGTTCTAAGCAGATTCTACATAAGTTAACATCCAAATAGACAACAATGGCTTCCGACTTGTAAAAGACGTGGGCAGCTTGAAAATTAAACAAGAAATGCGACAACAGAAGTGATAAAAACTTTATGTAGTGCTTGGCCACTAAAACTAATTGAAGTTGGAGATCAGCGCTCCTACTAAAAGTTTTAAAACCATCCAACTACACCATTAACAGAATCGCATAAGTGTAAAAGCAAGATTAAACTAAAGAAACAGATGTAATGAACACATCTGAGTTAAAATGAATTTAAGTAGCAGTAGCAATAGGTAAGTCAAATTGATACTACTTATTCGAACAAGACTAGCATTGACGTGGACCAACGACGCACGAATGACCTTTTTTTAGAGTCGTTATGGCGCACGTGCGCTATGGAGTCACACGACAGTAATTGTTAAGAGACAATCCACCGCAAGTCACGAGAAGGTATTGAATACGTTATGCATCGTGAATAATGATGCTAATATTGGTTTTAAACTGTTTCGAACATGATAATGCAACAATCCAACTGGGACCTCGCTGTGAACACCGCGACGTCCAATTCCTTCGCAAAAACAAAATATTATAACAACACCACCAAACAGACTCATTCATAAATACACTTTTTTAATGAGTATCGTTTTAGAACAAATATGAAAATGATGATCTTTTTCGCAAAAACAAAATCCTTTCAATTCAAGTCATGCAAAATTACAACATTATATTTTATACTGTAAAAGACTGTGAGACTCGGCTTTGTAATCGGCTCTCATCCGAAGGAAGCGGATAAAAAACTTAACGTTTAAGCTCTTCGAACTTAAAGTATCCCTTTTATAGCGGAGCAGTGGAAGAGAGCTGCACTTTCATAAAACCTTTGTAGATTAATTTTTTGAAAGTATCTCAATTGACGAGCGGAAGCGAATGTCGACGGTCTATTTCAGTGTTGATTTATGCGCCAGGATCTCGCCCGAGCGGGTGGCAATGTGGCGTATTAGTTAGAAACGGATTGTTTGGATATAATTTATTAGCTTCCGCGTCGCCCGTGAGTGAACTTCGATATAACAGGACTCGTGTCAATCCAGTTTGAAAGCGTGTAAGTGCCGCACTAATTGTTGATGCGATAGCGTAAACTATTTGTATTGATTTATCGTCGTTCTGATTTGTACTGATGTAGGCAAATCGAATATGCAGAGTATGTTGGCATATGGAATATTGATGAGGATTTGATAATGCGTATTGCTGTTGATGTTACGTAGCACACTTCGGCTCATAATATAATAAAATCTGTGCTGATACATGCCATTGCAAAAAGGAATTAGACGCTGGCTGTAATATGCGCCTGTAAAGCGAGTTTAATACGAGCTCTCGTCCTTTTAATAGGTTACATTGTGGCGTACGTGGTATAAAGCAATTGTAAAGTCCATTAGGTGAGCGGAGGCGTACACGACGCATGACCTTATATTTGTCATTAGAAGCTTTTGTTGTTCGCATTGCAAGCTACCCTCACGGGTGGTGTCCCGTTCGTATGAGCCAAAAATATTTATTAGATAAAAATTTTGTACACACAACGAGCATCCCTCTTCGGTTATATTTGAAATGTGCCCTCAGGGTATTGTGATGGGTTGCTCATTTTATTCAACGTAGGCAAACATTATTCTTTAAACTTAATGAGTGTTTTTATTAAGCCGTTAAATGCATATAAATGCGCCTACTCCGGTTCCGAAGAATACCTATATGATCACAAGGTGTATGCATTAGCAATTTCCTTTCCTTCTCAATACATCGGCGCGATCACAAGAAATTATTATCGATAATAATCAGATTGGACGTCATTTTGACCGCCAAAGGGTCATGACGAAGGTTTTACAATTCAATTAGCCGCGCCAGGTGACGACGGGTAAAACTTTTACCCGAACGTTGACACAATATTTTAATATTCAAAAGCGTTTTATTATAACACAACAATATTCATAGTTTTAATTTAGTGGTTAGTTTATTGGTTTAGTTGCCATTTTCAGCGCACAAAGGTTGAGCATTTAAATATTTATATGAAACAAAGATAAAGGCAACAAAATATTTATAAATTTGAATGGGACTGCTGTTATAATACAATTTATAAGGCATAAAAATTCATATCTCGCTTTCATATCGCCGTGTCTGGACAATAAATTGTATCAAAACTGACATTGGCTACGATTACTATACCAAATGATGTGGCAATGACTAATTTTCTTTGACACCAGCTTTTGTCCGGGTATTCGTCTGTGAAGACTTTAGAGTAATAAGTGCAGACAGAAATGAAAAATGTGTGCTGATAAATCCAGACTTTAAACTTATGTAATTATTATAACTATTTTTAGAAAAGTTATATTCAAATCAACTATTAGGAAACATGAAAATTCGTATAATAGGTAATTCAACCGAACGAACAAAGGAAAACCGCCAGTCCCCTCAAGTAAGATCAACATTTTAAAGCATAAACAACAACAATTAATATGAGACATCACAAAGTATTAAATTACTGTGCCATTTGTATCAACTGAATCGAAGTCAAATAAAAAGTGGGTACCTCCAAACAAAGTATGTATTTGTAGCTGAGCTGTTAAACCAACAATTTGCTGTTAATATAACTGCGTTTATCACGTTGTTAACGTCTTAAGGGTTACTTTGACAGCTGGCGACACAGGTGTCTCTCTTGCAAGTGGCGCGGACCCCGAAATTTTTATAATTATACATCCATTCAAGGCAATAATTACCTAAGTAAATAGTATACATACAGCGCTAACAAGACTCGTAATTAAAACACGATTAGCCCTCGTTCGTATAACGTTTCCCGACAAAACAAAGGGGTGTGGTGAGATTTCTATTTAATATCGGTGTAATGTTGACCTTTGTTCCTTCACGAATTAAATTATTGACGGTTGACTTGCATTCCGTTACAATTATTAAGTAGGTTGATAGGCTTATGACTTTTTTATTTAGAAATTCCGACCACGTCAAATACCAAATGTAAGGTCCAACTTCTTCAAAAGAATAACAAGAACAACAACAACAACAACAACAAAACTCTTTGTTGTACACCAACATACAATTGTAACTTAAGTTTATAGATAAAATGATAGGTACAACAGGCGGCCTTATCGCTAAAGAAGCGATTTCTTCCAGGCAACCTTAGGGAAGAGGACAAATTAATAAAGAGACAAAGTAGTGGTGTACGAGTGCTTAATGAATTAATACAGATATAAAACGGTACAGAATATCATAAAAGTTGAAAGAAGGTAGGATTAATTATAGCGAAGTGGTCTGCAATATCATGGTGAAAGAAAGCACGCTTTAATTAATCTTTTAAAAGTATATAATGATTGAGCGTGGCGAATAGACAACGGCAATGAGTTCCATAGCTTAACAGCTCTAGCTGAAAAAGATTTGGCAAAGAACGTAGAAGAACATTCAGGAAAACTTAAGGTAAGATTAGTAGATTGAAAGTGTCGATACTGAAAAAGTGACTTTAAATAGAACAGAAATAACAGACTTCAAAAAATTTATAAATTAATATTTTGTTCAATACATTAAATATTCTACGTTTAAAGTGTACTAACATACCTATATGGGCTCATGTTACTTACAAAAGAATAGAGCATACTATTGGTGAAATAATTTTTGAAATCGATCCGGTCCAGGAGTTTCCGAGTTTTACAAAAAAAATCGATGTTTTCCTCTTTATAATATATTATAGTTTAGATACCTAATTAAAAACTAGCTGTGCTCGCGACATCGTTCGCGTGCGAAAAATTCCTGCATAAATTCCGATCGCATGGGAATTCCGGCATAAAAGTAGCCAATATGTTGCTCTATAAATTAACCTCCTCTTCTTTCAGTTAAAGTCCCATAGAAATCGGTTCAGCCATTCCAGAGGTTATCCCGGAAAAAAGGAAGGACAAATAGACCAAAATTTAAAGAGATTTTATTTGTGTTTTAATATCTTGTAAATTACTATAAGCACTTGAAAAAACATAGTTATTTTGAAATCACAGACACACACACATGCCATTATTATTTATATGTAGGTATAGACACGGTTATATTTTATAGTTTACATTTTTATCACGCCTCGCGCACCGAGGATTTGATACAAACTTGTAGCTAACGATATTACCTAATTAACTAACGAAAAGTTAAGCTGAGTTGAGTAAAAAACTTAACTTTGCCGTTGTAAAACTGTCGTCCCCAAACGTTGACAAGTTGCGATCAATTTATCGACAACAAATAAGTAAAAAAAAATTTTTGTGATAGGTACAAATTTTCGGTTTTTGGGACTTTTCCCTCCACTTGTGCTATAAAACATTGTTTCTGGTCAAATGTCATGATTCTAGAATTTTAGATCAACGGGAAGTGACCTATAGGTTTTGATTCGCATGCGATCACCAAAAAAACTCAAAACTTAAGACTTCAAACGGCCGTATCTTTTGATTGCGTTGACCTAGAAGCTTGATTTTCTTACAGCTTTAAGGGATTGTAGTTTTGGATATTAATATTATTAATTACAACCTGATATATAAAGAGGACACAGGACAGGAAAATATAATAGAACACAATATAAGAAAATATCGAAGCACAAAAAGAGCCGGCAAATTGCTAACAACCCATAAAAAGTGGATACAAAACTTAGAGGGTAGCCGAAAGACAACATCATCAAGGAAAGAAATATTAGAAAGCGCTACTAATTTCTATAGAGGATTGTATAGCAAAAATAACACTTATGAGCCGAATGCTCTACTAGATGAACACACTGATTGGCACATAGATAAAAATGCTGTAGAACCAATATCAGAGAGTGAGATACTTATGCACATAAAGTCTTTAAAATCAGATAAGAGCACAGGGCCAGATGGAATAAGTAATGAAGCCCTTAAAATGGGTGCTAACATTCTAACTCCTATTCTAACAGACCTATTTAATTTAGTAATGGAGACGGAAACTGCATCAAAACAATGGTGTAACTCAGACATCATACTCCTACATAAAAAGGGCAACCCGTTCGAATAAACTAACTATAGACCAATTAGCCTACTATCATGCATCTATAAGCTCTTTGCTTCAGTTCTACTACGCCGAATAACCAAACAAATTGACTCTCACCAACCGATAGAACAAGCAGGCTTTCGTTCAGGATTCTCAACGGTTGACCATATCCATACATTAGAACAGATTATAGAAAAATATAAAGAATTTAACAAATCACTCTACATAGCTTTTATAGATTACTCCAAGGCCTTCGACTGTGTCTGTCACGATTCCATTTGGGCAGCTCTAAATGCTTGTAATGTTAACCATAAATACATAAGCATTATTAAACACATATACAATAATAGCAAGAGTCAGCTAAAACTTAAAAAAAGGGGTGAGGAAATAAAAATACAAAGAGGTGTTAGGCAAGGCGACCCCTTATCACTAAAACTATTCATTGCAATTTTAGAACTTATCTTTAATCAGCTGAACTGGCATGGCAAGGGTATAAGTGTACAAGGCAAAACCTTGCACCACCTAAGATTTGCAGTGACATTGTCATATTCTCAGAGAACAGCAAAGAACTTGAACACCTACTAACAACACTGGCCCAGGAAAGCTCAAAAGTAGGCCTAGAACTGAACACTGACAAAACCAAAATAATGACCAATAGTCACAGAAGTCCAATCATGATAGGAAAAGAAGAGATAGAATATGTAAGTCAATATGTCTATTTAGGCAAACAAGTGTCATTCAGTAAAACAAACCATGAAGAGGACATAGAAAGACGTATAAACATTACATGGAAAAAATTTTGGGCTAATAAGGAAATACTAAAAGGAAATTATAACATTAATCTAAAGAAAATTGTAATGGACACTTGTATTCTCCCATGTTTGACTTATGGTTGCCAGACATGGGTCTACACGAATAAAATCAAAGCAAGAATAAGAGCCACTCAGCGGAGTATGGAACGGAGTATACTAAAGATCTGTAAAATACATAAAATAAGAAGCGAAATAATAAGGAATAAAACAAAGCTAAAGGATGCCCTAAAACATGCATTAAAATGAAATGGAAATGGGCAGGTCATATATCTCGTATTACTGACAACAGATGGACTCTTAAAGTTACAAAATGGAAAGGACCAGGAGGTAAAAGAAAAGTTGGGAGACCTAACACAAGATGGACAGATGATATCACAAAAATAGCGGGGAAAAAATGGATGGAAGTAGGGAAAAACCGAATAATCTGGAAAAGAATGGAGGAGGCCTATACCCAAGATGGGACCCATATCAATTAATATAATAAATTACTAATCAACTAATTATAGTCATAAGTATTTACTAATATGTACTAACAATCATCATCAGTTTTGTTTTGCTAAGTTTATATTTCATTGTGAACTACTGTTTTTAAAATGGGATAAATAAAAAGGCTTATTTATTATTATTTATTATTATATAAAGAGGACATACAGACAGCGAAGTGACTTTAAGAGTTCCGTTATATCCTTTGAGGTACGGAATCCTAAAAAAATAATTATGTGAATCATTTGGCTGTTTCAAAAAATAAAACAGACTTTGGGTTTTTCTCCCTAATTCAATATCTATTATAAAGAAAAGGGCGAGTAATCAGAGATAAAACAAATATCCTCCTAGGTAACGATTTAAAAATATGTAAAGAAAGACATGTGTCGTAATTTCGCACCCTCAGTGGAAATAAGTTGAATCCTAAAAATTTTTTTTTTAAACGCTTTTATTTCAATAATGTTTAGTTTATAAAATTAGCTACAAGTTGTGAAAATTTCAAGTCTCTACGTAAAATAGAACATAGAGAATTATGCGTCTAAAGTCTGAAAATCGTTTTTTTTAATTTAATTTTTTTTTTTTTTTAATTTTCGTGTATTGTCATCGGAAATACACATGTCTGCCAAATTTCATCAATTTTCATTAAAGGGAAGTCATTCAAATTAACGTTACAAGATTTGATCCTTTGATGCTTTGATGCTCCGAAGTGAAGCTAAATAAAAGCGTTTAAAAAAGCATAAGTCGTCTTACGTTGAATTTTAGTTATTAATATGATTGGAAAGAGGGACAAAAGCTGTATATTTTATGCTCAATTTTTTTTCAAATTTTTATCATTAATCTTGACGGCTTTGTGCAATAAATCTTAATGTAAATTCATTTGACTACTTACTGATATTTTGACAATTTTTTTGCTCTCCTGTAAAATTGCAATTTACATCTTATGCCTTTTTTCCACTGAATGTGCGTTTTAACCATATAAATTACAGAAAAGTTATATAGTGTAACAGATTAAATAAACTGGATTGAAACTATGCTTGTTAAACCAGTGGTTTTAACAATATCATTACCCACTTAAATATCATTTTGCTAGACTATGTAACAAGTGTAGACTTAATTATGCGTTTATTTTCCTGCCAAGGAAACAAAAAAATATTTTATCTAGACTACAACAGCCACTTCTATGCTACTTCGCAGCTAACACATCAAAATTTCTTGTCAGTGGAATGTGTTGCGCATAATATTATGATACCTGAATTTTAATTAGAAGAAATTGCATTGAAATTTCCAAAGAAAAAAATATATATGAGAAGGTATTACCGAGCTATAATTTTATCTGGAAATTATAGGTTATGATATGTCATATCATGTATATTTTCACTTTGTCAACTTTATTACATAAAATCCAAGCCAAGGCCATAGATGACACAACATTGATGAGGTTAAGTAGAAAAAAATATATTTCTATAATACAATACAAAAATTTTAAGATATTTAGTTAAATATAATTATAATAACATGAAGAGTGTTAATGTATGTTAATATTTTACATAACAACAAGAGTATATAAGGATATGTAGTGTAAGGGGCTATTCAGTAATTACGTAAGCGACCCGAGGAGGGGTTCTCAAAATCTCTATACGCCCTTACTTCGGGGGGAAAGGGGGTTAAAGATATTCTTACGTAATGTTTTTGAAGTAGAAATTTAATCTTAACACGTTTTCAGTCTTCAATTACCTAATTTATCTTCACAATTTAAAAATGGGATTCTTGAGAAATTTAAACATGAGACAATCTTTTTTTCTGTCAAATTGTGTTTTTTAACGTATTATTGTTAATTTTCCACTATAAAACTAGACAAAATCTTACGTAACAAGGGTGAGGGGGGTCTGAGAAATCTTACGTATCCTTACATGGCCATTATAACAATACAAACCAAGAAGCCACAAACACTCGCTCTACATAATGGCCAATAGGTATTGGCTACAACATTACCTACAATGTTTTCCAAAGTGTAGAGCAGCAAGCAGAAGCAAACTAAACGACCTTTCAACGTATGGACGCCATTACAAACTCTTGGCAAATATCTTTGCCACTACATTCACCACAATATTGGCCAACGTGTAGAGCTGGCTTTAGTGACGACCATATAAATTATCCAAACAATATTCACATTTGTTTTATCAAGATGATGATTTGTAGATTGATTGTTTATTTATTTTCGGAAAGCATACAGTGATTATAATATAGTATTCCAATTACCAAGTCGTTTACACCTGTAAGTAGCACTAATTTAATTTTTTATTGTATTTTGTATTGTACTATTCTTGTTACTGCTTACATTGTTGGTGTAACCTATAGAATTAAATAAATAATTACTTAATGATTTTAGAATTAATAACACCCTTTAGCTGCTTTCGCATACCAAATCTAGATAACTGGTTTGTTTACAAATTAAGAAAATAAATAAATAGTGGTAATATTATGATGTCTCTTAGATCTAAGTCCATAGCTTACATTGTATTAGTTGCATTTAAGTTGGAGATACTTCATAAATCTGCGCTGAATGGATTCTAAATTAGAATCCATAGATTAGAATTTCAAATCCAATAGATTAGAATTTCTAATCTATTGTAGTAGTTAAGATTCATTAACTGATGTTGTACCTAGTTGTGAGTACAATCAATTCTATAAATATTGTGATTATAAATTTAAAATTATATCGAGCGAAGCATTACTTAAATTGCAATTTATTAAATTGCACAGCTCTTCTTCTAGGATAAAAAAAATATTGACATCTTAATAATATTTATGTATTTGATTAATTCTATTAGGTTATATTTTATTAATATCCCAACCTAAAAAGAATCTAAACGCTCACAATATTCATTGTGCGATTTTTCAATCAACAAGAGCTTTCTGTTGTCAAGGAAGTGTTAATCGTAACCTACTATTGTTATTGAAAAATATGAGTCTTTAGTCATTCAATGTTCTAAGAATCAAAACAGGTATGTGGATACAGCACAGCAGATATATGATAACATCCCTAATTCCAATCATGGACATCTCACACAAATGAACAGATAATTTGGTTTGATTTTTATTCTTGTTAAAGTATAAATTAATGCTTAACTACAAATCTATGTAATATTTGATCTTTACTGTCTTGCAGCACCTATAGCCCGGTGGCTTGAATCAATCTTAAGTAGATGGAAGTGGCAAATATTTCTTTTGTAAAAAATTCTGTGCATTACTGGGCACATAAAAGCCATTGGTCCTGGTTGTTATCATAAGATAGGTTGTAAAGCTACGTGGGAGGCTTTAACTGGCTTCAAACTTTAGACTGGTTGCTGGTTGCTGGTAGGTTGGGTAGTATCCCCTCCACGATTTCTCACTGAAGCGAAGTGGTGGAGTATGCTTTTAGCCTTCTCAAGACAAGTCCTGTGCTCAGTAGTGGGCCGTTAACAGGAAGAAATCAACAAGCAAAGCAAGAGAGTTCTTAATGGACAAAACTAAATTTAAATATGTTGGGTATGTTATACTATAGATCATATAATCATATAAAACAAACAAACAAATAGTTTGATTACAATGATCACAAGGTTTGAATGTATTAAGTGGTTCAGTTGATAACTAAATTTTAAGTGAATAATTATTAGTTTACAACTCTTAATTAAAAACTCTTCACATCCTACTTAATTACTTATGTATTTTACTAAATTTGAACTAAAAAGTGCCTGTCCAAATGAGTTAAGCCCACTTACTTGACAGAAAAATAGATAAAATTCTAAATTACTTATTTACTTGCATTCAAAATTTTAACTACTAAATTTTCTGTTTAGACATATTAATTTACTTAAAATTTATTTATCTACTTAACTACTTAATATGTGTAAAGCGAACATACAGTAATCTTAACACACCAAAGCTATAGAAATGTGTATAGTATGGCCGCTGTATCTTGGCATGTCTGAATTTCACGCAGAAGGCTGCGCAGTAACATAATTCGGCAATGCTCAGTATGTGGCGTATTATGTCTCAGTCACACGTTAGCATGTTCGTATCGCTATCTCTGTCTTACATGCGCTAAAGTTCGCAAAGCCTATGTTCAGACGCGCCAAGATACATCGGTAGTACTGTAACAACTTGCAAAAAACAACTAAGTAACTTACCGATGTATTGAAGCTCAGTTTGTTTGACTTTAGGACATCACTCTCCGAAGCCATTCTGTTGAACATCTGCTTCCTTTCTTTGACCGATATTTTTTGTTCGTTGTCAATTAATAAGCTCTCACTTCTTGAAGATGTTAATACTGAGGGTAAGCTATCGTTCAGGTCCGAAATATCTTGATTAGGTATAGACATTCTCGGACTAGACACTCCAGATACACTGGAACGCTTCTCAGCTAATTTATCAGCGGACTTCCTTCTAGGATGTACTTTTGGTGGGATATCCTCACTAACAACAAGGTTTTCTTTAGAATCTGTATGAGGAATATCAGTTGGGGTCTTTGGCACGTTGCTACTGAGCGGCAATTGAAGTGAAGGTGTTGGTGTCAACGGCATATTTACATCTTGTATTATATTTGTAAGCACGCTAAAATCTTCATTGAGTTGTAATGGAGGTGGAGGTCTATAGGGTACAGGCTCAGGAACATTACTAATAACAGGAGGTTCTTGTGACATAGCCGTTGAAGTTTCTGGTATTTTACTCTCACTAGGTTCCTCATTCTCTTTACTAGGCATGTACTTCTTTTTCAATATCAACCATTTTTCATTGTTCTGGTTCTTAATAATAGCTAGTGCATTAACATGTTTTTTAAACGTGTTTCTTGCTTCATCTACAAAATTAAATTCAGTGAAGTAATACTACAATTTTGTTGTAAACAATACCTGAAAAGTTTGAAGGTAACTTACCCCTCATATCAGGATTCATTAGGAACACTTTAAAATGCTTAACCAGCTCATAGTTTGTGACTTTGCCATTATGTGCTAACATAAACTTGAGGATTTCATCAAAACTTAGTTCGGTGGGAGCCGACATGATGAAGTTAAAACGTTCACAATTCACATATGAATCACATCTAAACGGTAAAACAGCTAAACATTCTGATTAATATAAACGTCAAAATAACAACTATTTCACTTGTAGAAAGTAAGTAAAAAAAAATTAAGGATTATTACGGGCAAGGCGCCAGTGTTGCCACCTCAAAAATTATCTTGTCACCAGATCCAGTGTAAAATGTCGCCATATTTTGGAAATTTGGATTGAAAAATAACCACCAGAACTCGCTAAATTTTTTTTAATAAAATTAAATAATTTAAATGTCTGCAATTAAAAAAAGAGTGTGCTTTAGACCACATGACTAAAGTAAAACTTCTTTAGCTCCATCTATATATTTTATGTGAAACAGAAACAAAAGAAAATGTGTGCTTGCACCTGTCTCTTTTGCCCATACAGTAATTAATATACGAAACGTAACTCTCTCTTTTTATCTTCACTAACTTATATCTCCCTCTCAACTTCCGTTCGTCTCGCCCGATCATACTTTTCGTAACGCTCTCGTCACCCATTCACCAGCATACTCTCCAAGTCAAGCGTGCGTAAAGAAGTTTTACTTCAAAAATGTTCTTTTGTAACGGTCAATATAGAAAAAAAAACATTTGATCAAAATTCAAGATTTTGATATATTATATCTTCCATTATATCTTCGTCATCTACAGACGCTGACGTTTGCGCAAAAGATGTTGTTGGTTGTGATAGATCTTTAAATGAATACTTTGTGTTTTTGCCGATGGCCTCAATGACATCGTTAGGCAATTCGTAATTGAAACATTTAATTTTCAGAATTTTCAATCTGTTTCTAATAAAAATTATGGCGTTAAGTAGTGGACTGGCCATTCTGTTTCGTAATTTGCTTTTAACAATGCTCATAACACTGAAAATTCTTTCAATTTCAGCATTAGAATGAGGTAATGATAACGCGGATATAGCAAGATGAGCTATTTCCCCAAAGTCATTAATTCCTGCAGCATTGCTATGCTCATTCACCTCAACCCAAAATTCTATGACATCATTCGTATTTTTCCACTGGACAAAACAGATGTTGTGCCACTGCTGCAATATTTTGTCAATGTCACTGGCATTGTAGCCAAGTTCTTTAGCTAGTTCTGATATAGAATTATCCTTACCCTGGCGTAGAACTGTCTCTGGACACAATTTAGACATTAGCTCCAATACATTATAATTCATCGGAAGTCTTTGTTGGATTTCCTTTGCTAATTTTACATTGAATTCAATGCAGCGACGTTTTATTGCTGAAATAGCATTTGATGATAATGATGTTTTTGCGCTCTCTAATTCAAAAAGGTATCCCATATAAGGAACTGGATTAAGGTTTCTGTCGATATCAATATTTAAAAAGTCCTTATCTGTGATTGCTGCATTTGGCAACAGTATCCTGTTGCAAGTTGAACGCAAGAGTGTGATCAACACGTTTAATAATTGAAGTGGATTTGCAGTTTCACTTTCAAAGCTTTTTATAGCGATCTGTACATCATGTAATATACTTTTCAAAAATAACAAATACAAATAATTGGCGTCATCCTTGTACATATTATATAATACATCTGCCGTGTAGCACCGATCTTTTACAATTCCAAAATGTAAAGTCAATTCTATATATTGTGCCAAAATTCTTTGAACTGCTGGTTCAATAGACAACCAGCGTGTGTCACATACCTTCACAATCTGTAATGGTGCTTCACCACAATTTATAGTTTCGTAAATTTCTTTATATTCATCTTTACGCTTTGTGGAATGGGAAAACCAATTGTATGTTTCTCTGATCATGAATTCAATATTACGTGGTAGCGTCTGCTCCGATGCATGAGAAACCGCTAGTTGCAATGAATGACAAGTGCATCTAATAAGAATAAGATTTGGTATATCATTCTTCAGTATTCTGTAAACTCCATTATTGATTCCAGTCATTACAGATGCATTGTCTGTGCCTAATCCCACCATTTTAGTTTTATCAAGGCCATATTTTTGCAAGCAACGAAGTAGGGCTTCGACAATTCCCGCGGCATCGCCACTTTTGAGTGGTTCTAAAGCTAGAAAACATGAAACAACTTTTTTAAGTTTCGGACTGAAATATCTGATTACAACACCCAGTTGCTTGCTTATACTGATATCAGTTGATTCGTCAATGATGAGACTGTATCTCTGCTGTCCTATGTCTTTTACTAGTTCTTCGATGAAATGCGGAGCTAAGACATTTTTAATAACTTCTGTACATTTGGTACGATGCATTTTTAAGCCAACTGTGGCTTCGGAATCGGAGAAAACACATTTAACTACCTCAGTTAAATGATCAATGTTCGAAACTGAACTATGTTCTGTGATATAAAGAGCTAGCATACCTTCAGCTTTACGGGGTTTTGGTTGTGAAGACTTTTTGGCACTTGCGAATGTTATTGTTTGATTTCCGGATAATATTTGTAATTTTTGCCTATGCTTTTTTGTTTCTGCATGTTTTTTTAAATCTGCTAATTTTGCTAGTAACTCAGATTTACAAAGTGAGCAAAACGCTTTCAGTTCGTCACCAGGTAAAGGTTTAAGCCAGCTTTTGAATTCATCATGCTCCTCCCACTCTTTTCTATACTTTTGCGTATAGGTTTTTTTCTTGGGCGGCAGTTCCATTCTTAATCGAATTTAATACGATATTTTCAAATTCGCTGCGCCCACTCCCACGATGAAACGATACGATGGACTCACAATTTAACTAATTTATTTACTGTTCTTTCACTGAGCACGTGCAATTTCCTACCAACTTTAATCGAATTCAGTTAAAGAATGATAATGATAAAACAAATTGTTTAAACAATAACATCAATAACTATAAATGACAAAGTTTGGGATTCCTCGACCATAGACTACGTCCAGAAAAACGTTCAGTTTAAAACGTTCAGTTTAAAACGTTCAGTTTTAAATAAGTGTTGCCAAATTCCATATTGAAAAATCACCAAAAATCGCTAAAAAATTATTAGTCGCTAAACGATGAAAAAATGTCGCTAAGAACTCTGAAAAATCACCAGATCTAGTGACAAAATCACCAAGGTGGCAACAGTGCAAGGCGCTACAAACTTGAGTTGTCAAACTTGGTCAAAAAGTAATGACGTTCCAAATTCCGTTCCGCGTAATATGTCGCTGTCAACACAAATTATTTTTAGAAATTTATTAATAACATCATTGGCATAGATATACACATTGTATTATTGTTAGATTTTTTTATTAATGCTTAATGTTAAATGTACAATTTTGTAGAACACCATTGCTATTGTTAATTTTTAAAATAAAATTAACGTAAATACGAATCAAAAAGGTGAAACGGAACGTCATGTGGCTAACAAAAAAGACTAAAAATATGAAAAATGGCCAAGTGCGAGTCGGACTCGCACATAAAGAGTTCGTTAGTAACAAGGGCCAAAATCTATACTACATAATTATAATAAAACTCAAAGTGTCTGTCTGTCTGTTTGTCTGTCCAGGCATCACATACAAACCCTTGAACGGATTTCGATGAAAGTTGGTAAAGTTGTTACTGATACCCTGGGACGTATTTTAGACAACTTTTCATCCCGAAAAATTAAAAGGTTTCCCGGGAAAACAGGATAAAAGTTTGAATATGTTTATCTAAACATAATTTCCGTATGCAAAGCTGCGGACAACAGCTAGTAACACTATAATTTTTTGCCAGTAAGAAATAACTTTGTTTTTTATAGCGTTTGCATAAATGACAAAGTTATAATATAAATTGCGATTTTCGAAAATGTGCTATATCTCAAAAACTGCTGACTATATTTCGTCAAACCAATTTTCGTTGAAAGTGTTTTACAGCATCTAAGTATTTTTTTAGATTTTTCGCTCTCTTATTAAGAGGGGGGAAACAAATTATACCACTGTGGAAGTGTCTGTCTTTAAAAAGATTGACTTTGTGAAAAAATGGTTTTAAAACCACAATGTCATTTTTAAAGACCTATCTAGAGACACCCCATAGGTACGTATAGAGGTTTTATGAAAAAAGTTTAGTTTTGGTACTATGTACCTATAGGGAGCCCCCTTAATTTTTTTTTGTAAAATCGTAAACAAGTTAACAGAATACATCTACCTACCGAGTTTCAACTTGTAAACAGACAAACAGACAGCCCTGACGAATCTATGTAGGTTCTGTTTTTTGTATTTTAAACCCTAAAAAGCAAAACGTAATCACCTTACAGGACCTACTCAAAAGAAGATTGAGAATAAAGGTAGTACCTACCTACCTTTTAAACAGCTTCTTCTGAGAAGTCGCTACATTCTTGACAAAGCAGTCATGGTCATTTGAAGGTTAGATAATAATATTTCCATGGTATAAAAGTGTACGACAAGTAGCCAACTTTACAATCCATCGCCATTCCTCACGAATTGCTGCCCTCCTTGTGCATTCGTGGACAGGGGATTCCATTGCAGATTCCCTTGGGTGATCTGCAAGGTCTTGTGTCCTCAACTTTTCCTTGTACCTACTACAAGTCTTTCAATGGAACTATGTTCACGGTACCAAGAAGTCCAGGTTACCTACTCGGAACATTCTTCTCCAGTTCTTTTGTAAAGATGTTAAACAGAAGGGACGATATGCACCATTAACGAACACCGGCGCTTGGGTGTAAATGGCTAGAATAATGACCTGGTCTGATTTTACTGATACTGTTCCATCTTTATAGACTACGACACTGTACAAGACTTGCGTCCTACCCGTCATGAATTACGCCAGCGTGGTCTTTGCACAGGGGCAAACCATCTCACTGCAGCGGATTCAAACCGCTTCTTGCGCACGGCCACAGGCTGCCCTTGTTTCGTACGTCTTGTAGACCTCCATCGCGATCTCGAGCTTTCCAGAATAGCTTATGACATTGAGGTGGTTCTCCACACTTCAGGACCGCTGAAACTGATCTCAATTCCTTGGTTATTCAAGCGACCACCTATGTGCCCAACAAGAACGTTTCTTCATTGTTCAGGCGTCCTCGAAATGTGCTAGACGATCCCGATGATGAGTTAACGATCACAAACCTTCCCTTGGAACAAGACCGCCCCCCCACACAGACACATACAGACACACTAGGTCGCACAGGCACAGCGTCGCTGCCGGCTGTGTCGAGGTCTCTTTTTTCTACACGGCCGCCACAAGGTATTCCCGAGTGAGCGGTCGTCTCGCCCCGATGTTCTCCAACAGACGACGTCCTAAGCCGAGGTCAGAACCCCACAGGGGATGCCCTTAGGACGTCGCATACCCCTACTTCTCCAGGTGTGGAGCTATCCCTCCCATCTCGCAAATATGTCCTCTCGACTGAGGTTCGCCCATCAGTCCGCGTGAAGCTGTAAATGCCGCTAGGGCCGACAGCAACTGTCCATTAAAAAAGGCATTCCCACTCACTTCAAGGGAATATTCCAAAGTTTGGGTCATTTGAGGGAATTGAAAGCCTTTTCGAAATCAACAAAGCAAGCAGGCTCATTGCACTCACATGATTTTTCTATTATTTGGCGTACTATTAAAATTTGCTCCCTGGTAGTAGCATTTAACGAAGGCGAAGCTTGCTTGCTCTGGTTTTATTTCTTTGGATACATTTATATTATGATTTGAGTCTCTAGTACATCAGTACCTATGTGTAGTAGCGTGTGAGTTAAGTCCAATAAGGAGTATTTTACTACACACTTTATTGTTGCCTGTCTCATATGGCTTCAACCCATTAATAGCCCACTACTGGGCACGGGTTTCTTCCTCTCAAGGAGGATTAATGGATTTCTTATATAGCGGAATAAGAACTAAGTGAGACCCTTTTTTGTATTTTTATATGTATATTCGACCATTTTGTAGTTATTTATTTTTCCAGAAATACTGAGAACTCGAGGTTTTTGCTAGCATCCGGATTTGTCACGATGAACTCAACGCACGCCGTGTGCAGATATTTTCAAAGAAAATACCGTACTGCCCGTCGATGTCCTAGCTTACAACGAGGGATCGAGGCGTGTATTCATCAGGGACAAAAGTCCCACAACACCTGTCGCTTGTCTTGTTGAGGGAAATCGTTTTCAGTCTCGAAAAGTTTCTTGATCTTAAATCTTTCGACAGAAAGCAGAAGTGGATATATTCGTAGTTACCAGTAAACAGTTGATAAGATTTTACATAGCACAATGCTACGCTAGGTACAGATATAGAGCATAGTAGTCAATGTTTTAGACGAGACTGAATTGATAAACAATCTTAACATTACTTTAGAAATCTTAATTCAATGTAGTTGAAAAAAATATATTTGTAGTAAATAGAAATTCTTTTTGGCATTAAATGATTGTCTGTTTTTTTACCCGACTGCTAGGAAGGCTTATGTTTTTGCGCGTATCTGCAAGGCTATTCTGTTTTGTAACTCGACAACGGAATCCGCGATAAGTTCAAAATTGAAGTTCAAGTCCGAGATCTTGACGTCATCTAGTACGCACTTGCGAAGTGAAGTGAGTCTCGAACTCGAACGTCAAACGACTAAAAATATGACAAATAAATCATCTAGTAAGCACTTGCGAAGTGAAGTGACTCTCGAACTCTAACTTCAATTATGAAACTTATCGCGGATTCCGCTGTCGAGTTACAAAACAGAATAGCCTTGCTGGTATGTATGTTATGTATGCGTTTATCAATCTCTATTATCTCGTATCTTCCAAACCGCTGAACGGACGATGTCATTAGATTCGTCTTGATATTTCAAGTATTCTTAGATAAGTGAAATGAAGAAAAACAAATATGGTGTTATAAGCATAGTTGTTCTGTGGTTTGAAGTATCAAAAATAAAAATAAATCGAATGATGCAATATGGGTATCAAATTAAATAACTCATCATATGGATTTCAAAAAAGTATATCATGATAGTACAAAAAAAAATATTGCCTGCATTACTTATACACAAAAATTGACCGTTGCTTGCCCCCCGTTTCTGTTAAACTTAAATAAAAACTTATAAATTTTCTGCAATGCATATAACTGAAAATATCTTAATATTCCATACTGTCCATAGCTTGAAATAATTAGGTACCTAGGTTGTTTCCAGTTTTTGGCAAAGAACGTGTACCTAACGACTTCGAGTAAGAGGTGACAATGGCTTAACACGTTCTATTGGCTAAATTAGGCTGGTACCTAAAATTTGTTTTATGCATGATTACCTATAATATTCAGAACCTCAGGTTTTCACAGTTCGTGAGTTCCGATTGCTAATTGTGTCTGTAGGGGGCTCTATTCAATTCAGTTTATTAGCATAAGCACGAATTTTCGTGATGTGACATTTGAAAGGTTGTACTGCTTCATACTATGTACCTACCTATAGTATGTTAATTATAGCTGGCTAATACCTTTGTATAGAACTGAGCCAAGGGAGTAAAAAAATGTTATTATGTTAGAACTTATACAGGTATCTAACGGTAAGTTCCAAATTTCACAATAGGGATCTTGATACTATTTTATATTTTATGTTTAAAGTAGGTATTAAGGGAAATATTTAAACACCTAAAATATTATTATTTTGTCGAAATCAATCACAATAAATATAATTAATTTTAAATGTTACAAATATTCACTGTCACGTGACCTCAAACGCCATTTAGAATGTATGACGTCCTTGCTCGTATTTTACATGTAAGTTCAACAAACTTCAGTCGACCGATAGTATAGAACAGAATATCGGTTAGTGACGTCACGTGAAGTTTTTGGTAGCCTGGTCCATCTCGTTAAACTCTACGTTCTGTACCTATAATTCAATTTAATCCTGATGGAACTAGTGAATAGAGTTAACCTGTCTGGCTATCTACCTCACTGTTTTGAGACTCAATAATAATAAATAAATAAACAAATAAATAAATAACGCTTCACACTCATAGCCCCACACTAGGATTCCCTGTGTCGTGGGTGCCATGGACAACACACAAGACAAGGACATTCACACCCAGACCAAGAACAGAAATTCAAACTCATCATTCAAATTTCCGCCTCGCTGGGAATCGAACCGAGGACCCTTGGCGCGGCGATCCGGCATGGTAACCATTGCGCCACACGGGTCGTCATACTTATACAATACAATACAATACAATACAATACAATACAATACAATACTTCATGTCTTTTGCTTTAACACAATAAGTACATAGTTACATCTCAGTGAAAACAGCCTTCCTGATAATACACCACTCAACATGTCTTTTGAACGAAAGAGGTCATAATTGGTCCCAACTGAACCAATCACCCATCCAGTCACTCATCCGAAAGATCACCGCATTTATTACGACAAAGCGTATAAATTTTCGTGCAGTCATCAAATGTACCTAAATCTATTATGGGCATGTTAATTTGTAAGAAGTTTCCGGAAACGGCACAAATAAAAAAATGGCATAAGGTGATAATTCAGTACGCTACACACAATTATTATATAATATCTTTAGTAAGAATCTGAAATGACGATTTGTCTAGTCCGTTGCAAACTTGCAACTATTCTCCAAAGAAGATACGGACTACCCAAATAATGCATCAATATTTTGTAAGATAAATAATGTTTACCTCTTTTGTACCTACTTATTACGTGTACACGACGTGCGTTTTCACATAAAAGTGAACAATTTTAAGCTTAAAAAAATTTAACCGACTTCAGAAATATAAACTTGAATGCATACAATTAAAATAGTAAGAACAAAGATACATTTTCCACAACTCCATAATATTATAATAATTACTAATGTCGTAGCAAGATTATTGAGTACCTACATGTTCTACCTATCTACTTATACCCGGGAGGAGGAACTTTCAATTTACCACGTAACCTACTAGTTCCGGATTTGCCGCGTCTAACAAGAATTAGACATTTAACTTTTAATTGGCTGCTTGTAAGGTTTTCAGAAACTCTGCACGTCGTAAGTGTTTAACTATGTTATACCTACGCTCCTCTTTTAATAATGGTCGAACTTGCTTTGTTTCGAATCAGAACTTGCAAATGTTTCTCTTGTTTCGTTCTACTTACATGAACTTACGTCCGTTCGTCTACTAATCCGCGGCCGAGTAGAGTATAACGATTCCAAAAATCTACTTATAATCTTTGGATAAGTTAGAAGGAAATAATAATAAACATAGGGACTTTCACAGTTGCTAGGTTGCTGACTTCGGGACAATGGATAAATAGAATTAAATGTTTATAACAACGGCTGTACAAGTGTACAATGTACATAGGTCAGGTACAGTGTGGTACTTATAGTTCCGTTGCAGTGACAGAGACGGGGAGCCAGTAAAAACAGTTTTCCGCTTTCATTTTGGCCAGCAACGTATTTGTGATCACTTTTGGTATTAATGACGTTCAAAGGTGATCTTATCATCACCGTCAGAGACAGAAGATGTATAGTACCTACCAGATACTATTATTTTGAAAAGCTAGCAACAGTGGCTTTTTAAATTTTCTTCTTTTTTGTAAACAACTACTCTACAATTGTTTTCCAACTCAGTTTATTTCAGTTATAGAACACTTGCCCATTGGACCGAACTAAAACTGTCACTATAGCTTTTTAACCTTTAACTATTACGCTAGGAGTCAGGCTTTAAATTTAACTACACTTAATAATCGTGGGTATCGGATGAGGATTAAGAATATTTTTTCTTATAATTTTAGATTTTTGAACTATTATTTTTTATTATATTTTAAGTATTGGGGCGGCTTAGAATGCTAACCCCAATTCCACGCCGGAAGGGTATCGTAAGAGGCGACTAAATCCGACCTGCTGGTGGTAGGGCCCTCGGAGGGATTATATTGGTAGTATTGATTTTAATTGTTAATTAATACCATTATTACTATTATTATTTCTCCAGGGGTTCGCCTGGATAGCTACCACCCTCGAGCATGAGTCAGCCGCCAAACGACTCGTCGTGTTCCGGCTGGGGGCTTGAAAGCCAGTTCTTTCTTTCTTTCTTTTTCTTCTTTCTTTCTTGGCCGGCAACGCATCAGTGATGCCTTTCGTGTTGCTGATGTTCATGGGCGGCGATAGCCACTTACCACTTACCAGGTGGATCGTCAGCTCGTTTGCCGGCTATTTCCATAAAAAAAAAATAAAAAAAGTAGATAAAAACGACATGAGTTTTCCTCATACAACCTTCATATAAACGGTTAAATTTTTGAATGTGTTTGAAGCTATACTGAAAACTTTTTTTGTACCCACTTTTCACCCACAAATTACTTGAATTAAAGAACTTTTTTAAATCCCATCAATAAATTAAGTACTATTAACATTCAAGTAAGGAACCCTATTCCACAAATCACGATTGGGATTCTACCATTTTTCTACGGAGACATGGATCATTTGTTATTACTGAAATATTATATTACCGGTTGTACTATGGTCTGAAACACATCGTTTTGTTGTGTATGTGGTGGACTACTAGTAAAAAGCCAATTTAACATGTATATTTTTCTACTAACTACTACGAAATGGCGCATCCATTTCATTCGTCGGCTGTTATTTAAAGGAAAACTGTAAAAAGTTGTAATTATTATCCAGCCTTAATCCAACGTGCCAACATCACAAAATCCAACTAGAGTAAGTGCAATACATGGAAATTGTACGTGTTCTTAATATGTAGTACGCTTTGAGGCTTTCACACCATTAGTGCATTAGATTAAAATAGAGCGGAAGCCTTAAGAGTGCCCTGATGGAGCTAATATATTGAATCAATAGGAACTCGTTTTCTACAGTTCCCCTGTTTGTTCTTCACAGGTGAATAGAACTAGTTAAGGTATTGAACGGAGTGAACATTTTGCATTTGTGATACATGGAAAAACAAGTTTTTTATGGAAATAGCTGGCAAACGAGCTGACAATCCACCTGAGAGTAAGTGGCTATCGTCGCCCAGGGACATCAGCAACATCAAAGGTATCATTGATGCGTTGCCGGCCAAGAAAGAGAGAAGAAAAAGAAAGAAAAAACAGTCTCTCAAGCCCCCAGCCGGAACACGAGTCGTTAGGCGGCTGACTCATGCTCAAGGGTGGTACCCCAGGCGAACCCCATGGAGAAATAATAATAGTAATAATGATAATAATTAACAATTAAAATCAATATTACCAATATAATCCCTAGAGGAGCTCTACCACCAGCGGGCCGGATTTAGTCGCCTCTTACGACACCCATCCGGTGTGAGATTGGGGTTAGTATTCTAAGCCGCCCCAATACGGCACAAAGTGACGATTTTTATTTACATTTTCATTGATCTATGATTCTACTACAATTTAAGCCCCGTAGCTTTGTTGGCAGCGATCCTGGTTGCGCATCGAGGGGTCCCGGGTTCGATTCACGGCCGGGGAAGATATTTATGTAACAGATAAGTATTTGTCCTTGGGTCATGTGTATTATAGTGGTGGGTTATTTGTGTTGTTCATGCCACCCACGAGCCAATCCAGATATAACATTCAGATTTTATTCCCATTGGGGATTACAACTCTCATGGTGTATGGCGAGTATGGCGCTACAAGACAAATTTACAAGAAATAAATTGTATTTTAATTTATAGACTAACTGGTAGCTGCTTCTCTTCTGAAGATTCGATAAACTAGGCAGTTACAACCAGTGAGAAACTTCAAGCGATCGCCTATTCCTTCGCTGTTTCTTAGTAAGGAAAAGCTGGCATAATTTTCGAATGCACACAGGTTGAGAAGTTGCCATTACATAATATATATTATTTTTACAAGTTCTTGTAATAACTCAGGATATTATTATAGTTTAAATTATAATATTTTCATAATAATTGTAAACAGGCATATATCATGAAAAATGAGTTAGTAAACTTTTCAATGATGATATTACAAACATCTGTTGAGTATGAGTCAGCAGAAGGAAAATTCCTAATTCACCATATTATTAGACTCAGGAAATGAAAACTTGACGTTTTTTCACATATCCAGTACTTACCATTTAGCTAACTGGGGCATAAGCCTAACGGAGGCCATACACGATCAAGTGTACCTGATCAAGCATCAAGCGGACTGACTTATACTTGATCGTGTATGAACACGGTATAGCGATCTGACCATATAGCTATCTCATGCACACTGGATGCCGCGACAAGTCAAACTGCAAACTTGACAAGTACACTTGATCGTGTATGGCTACCATAAGGATTTCATTTTGACTATGGATAACAAACTACTAAGCCTTAAAATTGTAATTAAAAATCAATCATATCAATCGAATTATTCAAAGTCAAAATCAAAGTCAAAATATTTTATTCATATAGGTATCACTGATACACATATGCACGCTTTTCGGAAGGTGCTTTGTCGTGGAGGAGACGAAAAGCCTAAAGAAACTCCTCAGCACATCTTTTAAAAAAAATTAGTGGGCCCCATTGAAGTTTACTATGTAAGGTTACCCCTAAAAAGACCGTCGATTCCTCCATATGCAATGTTTCGTTATTTAGTTTAAGAGGTTTGCTGACTTTTTTAACATTAGGTAGCACAAACTCTATACATTTCGTTTTTTTTTGCATTTAATAGTAAATTATTGATAGTGAACCAACGCGACACATGCGAAAGAGCACTATTTACGTCGTTGAAATTTACTTTATTCCTTTCACGTTTGTGAAGCCTGCCTGGTTAGCTACCACTCTTGTCCGACAAAGCCACTAAAAGAATTTTCGCAAGGTCATCTGAAGGCTTGAGTGCAGGTACATTTTTCTTTCTTTCTTTCTTTCTCTTTTCTTATTTTGCAAGTCTCTTTTCCAGGTCAACATGCAGGTCTTTTTAATTTTTATCAACTCTCTTGGCTTCAATAGCTGTTTAGTCACTTTCCACCGGTGTATCAGCTAATTTAGCTGCTGCTACTAATCAAATTTTGTGAACCTTTTCTAGATCTGCATGCCTGAGACTTCTCCATGACATGGATTTTACCCCACATTCGAGAAAATATCCCATTTAGTGAAAAAGTCATGGAATGTAATGAAATACATTTTATGATATAATATGTATCCAATGTAGCTGAATTTGATTGATCAGTTACGACTTTTATAAAGTAATTATAAAATTGCTTATGACTGAAATTATTAGTTAATTAAGCTTTGTGGAAAATTTAAGCATGGTGATTTTTAGTTCATTAATTTGAAATGGTCCATTGACATGTACGCATGGGAAAATTTTTTTACGCTGCGCTCTCAGCTTGAATCACGTCAGGTTTGACGATATTCTACATCAATCCTCAGGAACCCAGTGACCAAGTATCTGCATCTAGTTGCAATATTTAGTAGATATTTCACATCTACTTATGTTAGTATCAAATTTTTCATGATTTTTTAGCTGGGACACCGAAAATTCCTTAATTCGTAGAGTTCTACCCGTATGTAGGTTCTCTCTGCGTATTCTACCGTCTGCTCGTTTGCCTGCTCAAAGCATTAAAAAAAAACTGTAACATAATGGTACCCATATGGGATACACATTCGAATGCTGATTTACAGAAAGGGGTATTGCCCACTTAAATAGTTACTCAAGCAGTCAAGCTACAACAACAGACAATGACAAGATCTTACGGGAAGAAAGTCGAATTCCCCTATGTTACTGAAAAAGTTTAAAAATGTAAAGTTGGAAAGTTTGTAGGTACCTTCAAATTAACAAGTTACGTACGGCGTGCTTTACTCGAGAGTGTAAGTATATTTCCGTACAGAAACTGGATTGTGCATAATGTTTTATGTTCACGAAGATAAAGCGTTATCCATATATTTAGTAATTTTAAACTACATAGGTAGATACTGCGAGGTCGAGGATGGTCATGTTTAAAGCTGGTGAGCGGTTGCTTGCGGAGGTACGGCCATGTTGCGGCCACGGACGGACAGCGGGAAAACGCTGCCGCCCATGGGAGGCGTGAGGCGCTGAGCTGCAAGACAAGGACATGTTTACGTGGTCGGGGGTCGTGGGAGTGAGACGGGCGCGAGGCGGCGCGGCGTAGAGGGCGTTCGGCCTCACGGACCGCCACACACTCCAATTCCGGTCGCGTCGACGGGCGGCCGGGATCCCGCGCTACGGCACACTGACTCCGCACACGCTGTTTACACCGACTTTTCCTAGTACGTTTTTTGAATGCGCGCCGGTAACAGCGGGCACGTGATCCGCCCGCGGCCGCAGCTGTTTTTTTCTCTCTCTCTCGTCTTAGTGACAGCTGAGTGTCGCGTGCTATCGCGACCTTTCCCGCCACTTTCCACCCAAAAGCCTCAAAGTTTTGGCGCGAAATGCGGTTGAGAAAGTTTCGCACGCAGGAAACTGGATATCAGTGGTAAACTATGAAATGACTGCTGTTTCTTGTAAGTGAAGATTGTTGAGCTGTGTTACTTGGTTCGTGTTCCTAACCGATAGGAGTTTAGTTGATAATGGATGACTGGGAGCGACACGTGACGCCCCTCCTGCAGGACATGGGCTGCTCAAACGAGGAGGCCCAAGATGACTTCTTTAACCAACAGGACGTAAGTCGTTTCAGTAGACATATGATTTGCCTTTGAAAATGACATGGGGGAAACTAATAGATCTTTTCAGAATGGATTCTCTTGTGAGCAGTTTTTAAGTCTTATTTGAATTGAAGAAATAAGCAGGATCATTTATTTCCTGATAGGTATATTCTCCGTTACACTGTATAGTACACACTGTACCTATGCTCTACGTATAGACTCATACTTATTCTACTTTTACAACACAAAAAACAAACTTCATGTCTTTCCTTACATCATTGCGTCATCTCATCGCACCGGTAATAGCAATAATAATCTGTAAGGTCTATGAGGCTACACTAAATCACTAGATAATTCAGGTTTTACAAGCATGTTGAGTTGATGCCGTATGATGAACTTGATGAGAAAAGCAAAAAGTACTAGAAGTAAGAAAATGAAACATGACAAAGAACTGACAATCAAAACATTGTATAATTTTTAAGTACCTAACTCCTACATAGTAACACAAAATATCTTATGTAGACTTGATTAACTACTATCAATATGATCTTTATCTTTATGGTCAACCAATTAACTGAGTTCCTTGGACCCACCATAACGGATATAAAGTTGGTCTCCCCTTTTCAACTCCACACGAGTCGTAAATTCGAATCTTAGGATTATAGGTACTCATGATAATATAATCAACGCATTTTAAAAACAAACCATTTTATAATACATTGTTTGATCGTGGTCTTGGATTGACATTTTCCAGTCTTAATAAGATTCACAAAAATAAGGAGCAGCAGAAATTATTTACCGAACATTGATTTACAGGTTTTGATATACCTAAAATAATCACTGACTCAACAACATAAATTGCAAAAACTGTTTTATCAAATTAAGTTAAAGTTAAATCAATCTTACGAAGTACTTACTATCGTTGCTTACTATCGCTACCTGGTATTAAGTTGACAAAGATTGACAATTCATTGTTATTTTAAAAAGTACCTAATATTATTATAACTAAAACTGGGCAAGTGCGCGTCAGGCCACGCGCAATGTAGAGTTCCGAAGTAGTAAGTTTATCGACTATTACTCATTAATTACATATGCTAACATAGCGGTGATAGCTTTCTTTGTTAATTAATCATATAAACTATTATCACTTGTCTTGTCCAACTTCAACCATTTAGCCAGCAGGTGGGGACACTTGATTTTAACCAAAATTAGCACTTTAAAGCCAAATATTTCGCAAGCTAACCCCTAATTCTAAAAATAGTCTCTGAAGACCCATAATATTTTTGAAATACCTTTTCAACGATACCCCACACTATATATTATAGGTATAAATATATGGGGTACGCGATGATTAAAAAATTCATCCTCAAGTTACTTATAGGGGAGTTACCCTGAAAAAATATTTTTCAATATTTTATTCTACGATCCTAGATTTTTAATAAATATGTATAATATATCCATGCCAAATTACAACTTTCTAGCACTAATTAAGTCATGCTAATCATAAAAATATTTTGTCGTCGGAATCATAGCAATATGTAAAATTTCAACTTCGTGGGATGAAAGGAAGGAAGTAGTTCTAATTCAGCTTGCAAAATTTGACCCTAATAGGGCAAGCTAAATAATTCGTTCAAAAACAAATAAACTCCACCGTCAAATGTTTTGCATGTTCCTAAATCGAAAGGACTGTTAGCAAATGGATTTATAGTTCAACAGTTCCTGGTCCGCAAAGTTTTGTTGACACTTATTGTGTTGGATATTCATTTGTTAGTCTGCCGCTTTAGGTGCTTAAAAATCGATGACATTAACTAGTTTTACACTATATTCTTATACTTTTTTTTAAACTTTAACGTTCATAAATTAACCTCATTACTTCAATTATCAATATTTCTCCTTACTTTTAGAATCTTAACCAAGAAGTTCATAACAGGCCATTGAAGTATAATGTGATAGAACAGACATCTCGAACAAAATGTGTATCCCGCCGGGAGGTTCGATTTTCAAAATTGAGCCCCGGTTCTCCTTTCAAAATCAAACGAATCCATTGAAGATTGAAGCCACGTGGCGCCAATGCATTGGGACATACATGGTGTTCGCGGTGTCGGTTCTATACTCTAGTAATAATACTGCAATATAATAGGCAAACCTTTTTTCAAAACACTTTTGTTGTCTTTTTTCGTCGTCCTAATTTAACAAGATATAATAAAGTTGACCTTAATGAGACACTACTACATAATTAATTAGAAGTTTGTGTGTTAATTACGTGTAGTACGGGAAACCAATCACTAATTAAATGATAACGCTGACATTTCCAAACATTTCTGCAAGCAATGATGAATTCATGGTTAGTACAAAGCAGGTGTTATAATTATAGTATAGCTGCACGATTCTACGAATACATGATGATAAAAAAGACGAAACAAAAAGTTATCAGATCTCATGTAGAGCCAATCTTCTAACTCTACACGCATTAACTCTACAAGCCCTAACTTCACAAAATCTAGACCTTAGTCAAAATATGTGGCTATAGATATGTGTGCAATATGTTAGAGGCTAAAAGTTCCAAATTTAAGATTTTTTTTTTGTGAACAAATACTACGTTGTATACCAAACTTCTGTTTTCTAGGAATTCAGGAAGTAGAACATAATTTTGATGATCGTCAGTGTGTGACGAAATCGGCAATTATTAGATATTAATAAATTCTAAAGTATAAGAGTTATGCAATTTAAACTTTATATATTTAATTAGTCTACTATTGAAATCATGTACTGTGAATTTTGTTTAACTGGTATAATCCAAGTTATGAGGGTTTAAGAAAACGACAAATCGCTTCGAGAAAAGGTGGGTAGTGCTTTCGTCGTGCTTCGTTTGACTCGTCTTGGCGAGGGCACGATATTATAATTAAGCCGGGCACTTAGGAAAATTTAAAATTACTTTATTAAGCTTGCCATACACTATCAAGTTCAAGTCAGTTTGCAGTGGACTTGATCTTGGCAGTATAGCTATCTCATACTAACTGGATGCCGCATCAAGTCAAAATGCACACACAGTACACTTGATCGTGTATGGCCAGCTTTAGTTAAACGCGAAGGTTTGTAGGGATGGATGTGTCTTGCTCTTTCACTCAGAAACTAATAAAGGAATTTGGATAATTATACATAGTCACAAAAACATACATATAGCTTGTAATGTGGGTTCACGTATAGTTTCGTCTTGAATCCATTCGTCTTAAATCCATTCGTAATAATACATGTATCAAATGAAGAAAGATTTTTAAATAAATGAATTATTCCAGACATTATCCTCTCCTCACTTAAAAACTCAAATTCTCTTAATAGAAAATCTAAAACTTTGAATCTGTAACGCAATTTTTCAAATCAATAATTTAAAAGTTCTCGGAATATCGTTAGTAAAACAAACACTGTCGATGTTTTTTTTCCATGTGGCACTTTTTTATGGAACATTTTGATTTTATAGAAATTCAAACTCAAATAATTTCTACACGTAGGTATTTCTCATAAATACTTTTTGCTATAGCATATAGATATAGCATACTTGGAAAGTTTACTGCACTAATTATACCAAATAGAGATATATCGTACGTGTGAGATGTCATGTCCCAATTTAATGCAATAGATTTCATAGCCTGTAAATCTCAGCTTGCGTAACCCATCAATGTACACATATACAATGAAATGTGTATAAGCGTGCGTAAGTGATTGCAATGGTAATTGAACTCTGAACTGTGAGCAAATAGGTCTCGAGTTTGATTTCTTGTTGATATGTGACTGATAAAGGTTTTGTAGGGTTCCGTACCTCTAAAGGAAAAAATGTATCCCTTATAAGATCACTTAGTCTTCCTTCGATCCATCTGTGTCTGTTTATCTATCTTTCTGTCCATCAATATCATTTTTCTCACTAACGATCGAAGGATTGCAGACCTCAAGTCTTAGGTATTAGATATTAATTTTAATTTGGTACCTCCATACGTTCCTAACTAAAAAGGGGGTTGACAGACAAGACGGACAATGAAGTGCGATCAATATAAAGGTTCCAATTTTTACGTAAGGTAACCTTAAAAAATTAAGTTAACATATAATAGCCAGAGAGCCAGGGAATATACGGAAAGACAGACAGACAGTTACAACATTCTTTAACGATCCGAAAAAAATAAAACGCAGTGAAGAGTTTGTCAAGACTTTTACTGTATAAAAAAATAAAATGTAAAAAATTTAATTCCTCCTTGATCTCGTTTTCTAGTAGTTAAAACGAATAAAATAAAACTTATTTCTTTCACTCAGACCGTTAACAGCTTTATTTAGAAAGTCATCAAACTCAAATATTTGATAGTTAGCCATTCGAAAAAAATAAGTTATTAATCAAAAATTATAGCGACGTGTAAAGATGACAAGTTACGATCAATACTAAAGATTTTATATCGTAAGTTCAAAGCTGTGCTCTTTGTAATAAATAAGTGGATTCTAACAGATTCTAACGAGGCTGTTGGGCAGTTTCGTATAAAATGGCGTGGAGATGGTTGCCATGTGGCATGGTGCCCAGCCTGCTGCAGTTGTGTATTATTGCTTAATTGGCCGCCAGAATATTCCTCTGTACTTTGTCTTCATTGAACTGTATTGATGTCCATCGGTTTTCGATATGTTGTCCAAATATTAATACATTGTGCGTTATGAGCACAGGTTATGAGTTTAAGCTATAATATATCATATAATCACGTGAAAAAATATCTAGGGTTAGTTCTAACAAATAATAATTCGATGGTACAAATAATTTAGGTTTTTTTTTCGAATTGTTAGTTACTGTGGGCCATAGTGGCGTTTACAGCTTCACGTGGACAGTTGGGCCTGGAGCCTGAAGCCTGGAGGCTCAGCCGAGAATACATATTTGCGAGGTGGGAGTGATACCTCCACAACTCGAGAAGTAGGGGCATGCGACGTCCCAAGGGCATCTCCTGTGGGGTTCTTAGGTGGATTAAGAACTACAAAAATCTTGAATTTACATAAATATGTATATCTGCTGGTTACAACAGAGACTAAAATTTTTCTATAGAAACAAACGCAAAACTTAACCGTAAAAATAAAACTTTATAAATACGATAACTAAATCAAGTCATAAAGGATCCAATCTAAAACTACTTATCCTGACTGACTGACACAACTACGAGTATAATCGCAGACGCTAAACTATTGAAACTAGAAACGTGAAATTTTGCCAATTATTATCCTAACTACCTTCAAGTAAGCAAGCTTTTAGCCGACTAACAAGCTGACGATACGCCTGATCGTAATTGGCTATCACCGCCCATGTACATCAGCAACACCATCCCTGATCCGTTGTCAACCAAGAAATAAGAGAGAGATAGAAGCCTGAGCCTTCAGTCGGAATACAACGAGACGGCTAACTAAAGCAAGGTGATGGTCAGGCTGGCTTCATGGAAAGATAAAATTGTACCAGAATTAATGACATAATAAATAATAGTGATAATAATTATAATCCTTATTTAAAGACTTCCCACCAAGTGGGCTCGGTTTAGCACCTCTTACGACATCCTAGTAATTGGCATGTTGTATTTAAACGTTTTTGAAATATAGTCCTAACTATAAAGGGGATAAATTAAAGTTGAACGTTTGTTTGAAAATCTACCAATTTTGAAGTAAGCACTGTTGCGTGGCAAGTTGTTTTTTTTTAAATTCACCGATTTTAAATGAAGCTTTATGAATATGAAAATTTGTTTTTGGAATATCAACCCAATACGGGTGGAAATTTTGTTAGAACATCTACTATTACGAAAAATTGTGTAATGCTAAAAAGACCTTATAATTAATTCACAATTTTTGTTATATCGAAAATTCAAAAAAAAAAAAAATTATAAAGTTAGAACAAAAATAATTTCGTGTAACACGCACAATTTTTGTACTTAACTGCAAATAATTTTAATAAAATTGCATTAATATTGTAATAGCAGAAAGAATATCTTACTGATAGTGCCTTGAGAATCTTTATCGATATTTGTCGATCCATTGATCCCTAAAGAAAAGCTTTTAAAGAGTGCAAAATGTACAGAGTAGGTACGCTATAAATCTTAGTTCTTAGTTGATATAATCCACCATACTCCTTCTAAAGGTCATCAGATTGTTGGATCGAAGGTATGCCACACTATGTGCTTTTCTGACAACACGACATCTTCGACCATACTTATTTACGATAAATATGTTCTATCCACTTAGGTCACAATTTGCTTCTTTTGGGTATGTTGATTTTATTTTTGTTATTTCCCAGGTATGCTCGTGTCAGACTTATCTCAATAGGAAGCTTTGATCGTAGCATATCCCATAGTCTGCTGAGCTACTTCTAACTTGTAAAACAGTCTTTGATCAGTGCATAGATCTCTGAGATGAGTGAGATGAAACTTATTTGAATAGGTTTAAAGATATCTCGATTTGATTTAAGCTGTTCTTATTTTATGACCCAATGAAGTACATCACTCCGGGTAACTCAATGATGTTTAAATAAATATAGATACGGTATGCCCTTACAAATCAACCGAAAAATCTGTTCCGATGTCCGCAAGGCACGCTTTATTGCTTTATTGCACGTCTTTATCGCTCTCGCGTCAAAACTACATCGCTATCTCTTTCTTCACCTGAATAAGAGTTCCCAATTGGGAACTTTTTGAGTCACACAACGCGCGCGCTTATGACATATCTGCCTCTTTTTAATATATAATATCATTGGGGTAACTTCGATATGTCATCTATGTTTAAAGACTAATTCTGATTCGGCTTAGCTGATCTTTTAACTAGTATTTTAAACAATGGTAACTTCCCATACATTAAATGTGAAATTGATAGTGAAAGATTTTGTATAATTACTACGAAGTCCAAAAAAAATATTTTATATTTTAGGTTAGGATTTTCCGTTACCAAATAAGTAATAAAGAAACAAATGTGCTGAGACTTTTTATTAATGCTCGAAATTTAGTCTAAAATAGGAATATTCAAGCTATGGTCTAAAACGTTATTTTTAGGGTTCCGTAGTTAAAACGGAATTGTTATAGTTAATTGAAAATAATTACCATAAATACTTACGATTACTAGTGAGTGGTTACATCCACACGTTAAGTAACGAAATAAGTCTGGTGTTGAGCTCATGAACGAGATGTCATCGAAAGGTATACGAGGAGAAGCAGACGCGTAGACCCATAGGCATAGACGTTGCAGTTTATGCAAAGTATACGTCGACTTTTTGCGTTCGGCGTCAAAAGGACGGATTTACAACGGTATGGTAAGCAAAGGTCGTCGGGTGGGGAAGATATCGAGGTCCAGGGACGTAAATGGGGTCATAAAAAGAGGTAACACACACAAAATAGCATAGTAACACAACGAGAGCCAAACGCAACAACAAAGACTGCATCGATGTCAGTCACAGAATTATTAAGTGTCAAAAACGTCCGTTTCAGTGGTGTGGTGATTAAATAAAGTGTAAAATAATGTATAAAACTCAGAAATAAAGTTAATTAAAGTCAAGTAGTAGAGTGTAAATTGGAAAAAAGTATCGTAAAAAAGGGTTGTTAAGATGCGTTCAAAGCATCTATCATGGTATACTTTTTTAAACCTTTATGATTAGTTCTTTAATTTGATACCCATATTGCATTATTTGATTTATTTTTGATACTTCGAACAATGGCATCTCACTTTTTTTATTCATTTCATTTATCTAACAACACTTGAGTTATGAAGACGAATCTAACGATATTTTAATTACACAAATCCGTTCAGCGGTTTGGAAGATACGAGGTCATAAAGAATATCATAAGCATACATACAAGATATGCGCGAAAAATATAACCCTTCCTGGCAGTCGGGTAAAAATTTAGGTGATAAAAGTATCTGTCATTTAAAATATAACTACTTGGTTATTAATAAGCTGAGTTTTCATACCATTAGTTTCTTTGTATACAATTCATTTTAATCTTGTGTGCATTTATAAAGCTTCATTACATTTCAAATATGCTGTGATACAACTGGCCAGTCTACATATGGAACATTAAACTGAATAATAAATAAAGTAACTGTGGTTGCTGGAAATGTCGTGGCGATTAGAATACCATTGGTGTCCGTAGGTACAGTAGATTGGACATAAGATAAAATTTTCAACCCTATTCCCATATGTAATTACGGGACGTAACTTATCATTTCTGTGCGAGTAAATAACAGGTTTAGTCGTGACACCGGTGCTGTGAGGTCTAATTTCAAAGAAATCGTGATTGGCGGTAGTTAGACAAACGAAGGTAGCTAGTACAGATACTATAAATACCCTCGCCTTGAAATAACCTGAAAGTTTTCACTTATCGACGGAATGCATTTTGAATGATGATTGGCAGGTGTAGGGTGGATTTGAACATTACATTTTCCCTTTGCCTGATCAATGGAAATACCTACGTACATGTTTTTAAAATGGATGCCATCAACAATTATCTTATAAACGATTGATTTAAATATTTGTCTTATTTTTTTTACTGACAATAAGTTAATGCTTGACCACAATCCCATCTGATGGTAAGTGAAGATGTGGTCCAGGATGGTGAGTGCATAGACTTAGTAAAAGCTTATTCACTTTTTTCTTGAAGACATCCACGTCTTAGATGGGTGGGAACGCGGATGCAGGCAGGCTATTCCAATCTTTCGCGGTGTGCATAACGGATAACGAGGCAAACCACATTGTTCGTACTGGCGGGATGTTCACGATATAAAGATGTATTGTACCTGTCATGTTTCGTGTCGTTCAATGGAAAATGGGGATGGGGGAATTATCTCAAACAATTCCTGTGCATACTCTTCAAAACGTCCCCTATAGAAAACTGAGAGGCCTCAACCAGATCTGGGTCACCAATGAGCCTCTTCGCACGCCTTTCCATCAAATCCAAGACAGAAAGGTGACATTTGGCTGAGCTTTGTACAAGGTTAAGAGTTGCCTCGGTGTGAAATACGCCGTACCTTTGCAAGGATCCAAGTTTCCTTGCAAAACCTTGGACTCAATGAGCTGCCCAAAGTTGCATTTCGAGGATATCTTTATTCCCAGTAATTGAAGGTAATAGGAGCCAAAGTGAGCGGGCTCCTTTTGGCGGTGAATAGTCAAGTCTGTGTTTTAGAGGCGTTGAATCCCATAAGATTGGCTTCACCTCACTGGGACACAGCCCGAAGTGTGAGATACACACGGTCTACCATGGCCTTTCTTTCAGGCTGAATTTCGTCCCTACTGGCCTTGTAACTTGGTAGGTATCTCTCAATCACTGCGCTATCGTCTGCATACCCATAGATACTGAGCATGAGCAGGTCATTGATATGTAGCAAGAATAGAGTGGCGGAGGCGACGTACCCCTGAGGAACTTCGGCATTTGTAGCCATCGTTTCCGGTGAACAACCATCGACCACTACGTGGAAAGACCGGTCACTCAGAAACTTCTTTATGCAGTGGATAAGGCCAGGGGATATGCCTTAAGCTGGAAGCTTGCTTAGAAAGCTAGCATGCCAGACCTTATCAAAGGCCTTCGAGACATCAAGGGAGACTGCAAGCACCTACCCATTTCTCTCGAGGGCATCGCCCCATATGTGCGTCGCATACACTTGAAGATCTCCTGTTGACCGGTTTCGACGGAAACCGTACTGCCGGTTGCGAAGTACATAAGCGGTGCCGTACGCGCGTGTACGTGCAAAATGTGGAATGAGCCTCCCGGGGTTTTCCCGGACCGTTATAACAATCTTCTTCAAGTAAGCCGTAAGAAGAGCTCTCCTTCAAGGCCAGCGAACCGATGTTACACGTCATGACTATAAACGATGGTGGACCGATGGACTTACCAATCCATGCATCTTAGATTTTTATTTGCCTTTAAGTATAAAAACGTAAAAGCAACAATGGATTGACGCCAAGAAGGTAGATGGTAGAAGCGTTTTAAAAGGAGACGTCCTGACTACATCTTGCTCACTGAAGTAATTATCAGGATTTTTTATACTTAGTTGCATTAATAAGGGTTGTTTGACAAATTAAAGGATAGTTAGAATACAACAATTGTTAGCAAATTTTAGTTTCCACGCTATAGGGATGATGGGCATAAAGATGATTGATACTTTTAAATTGTTTTATTTACGTATCGAAATTGAAGCAATTTACAAATCGGTGCTTGTGGCAAAAAAATAATTCGAGGTTTTTTTTATCTAGCCCTTTTGTTTAGATAAAACCTTAAATTATTTCTTCTCTTGTTCCCGCTGTTAACAAAAATACTTACTAACCACTTTTTAAATTCAACCACACTACATGTTATATCCTGATGCGCTGATAATGACCACCTCCTTTGACCCATAACGCAAACACTAAAAAATACTTAACTAATTGTTTTCTTTGTTATGTTTTGTCTTCTCTACAGTTGTTTTGAAAGTATTACGTAATTTAATAGTTAGTGTAATTTGTTTAAAACCATGCATGTTTAGCGTATTCTGGTGGGTTTAATACCTAAGTTACCGGTTTGAGTAAAAAAACGCAAGATGCAGTAAAGCATGAAGAGCTTTAGGCTTCCGTAACAAGTGCAATATAACTCTTGTTATTAACGCAATGGAGGATTGCCTTACAACGCATTATGCGTTTTATGAACATTGATTAATTTAACTACAAATTCTGTTTGCTATGCGTGAGTAGTAAATAGTGACTGCGCTCTGAAAATAACAATTAGGAAGTATTGAGTAAAGAAAATTTCCAATTTTTTTTGAATTATTCGTTGTATTGTATTTGACGACCCGTGTGGTGCAATGGTTACTAAGTTAAGGGTCCTAGGTTCGATTCCTAGCGAGACAGAAATTTGAATTGATGAGTTTGAATTTCTGTTCTCGGTCTGGGTGTGAATGTCCTTGTCTTGTGTGTTGTCCATGGCACCCACGATACAGGTAATCCTAGTGTGGGGCTATGACTGTGAAGCGTTATTTATTATTTATGTTTTTAATAATCATCTTGTCACATTGGCAGTTATTCCATTGTTTTAAGTTTTCACTTCTATCGACAGTCTTTACAATTGCCAATTTTTTTATTTATTGTAAAATATAATATTTGGCCTTAAACCTTAAAACGAACTAGATCCCTACACTGACATGACATGTTTAACGCAATACAGCTTCTGCCAGTAATAGCTCATACTGGACAGATTGTGAGCTTTTTTTTACAAGTGAAATACTTCAATCGCTCGTTTAGGAATTAAAGATACTTTGTTCTATTACAAAACAAATATAATTGGTACATAACAACATTTTAATCGCGACAGGTGATTTCTTTAGTTAATTTACGCCGTTAATTGACTAATGCTATGTTATAACTTTTTACAAATACTCACTCGTACGCATAGCTGCAGCTATCTCCTCAAGGGGAGAGACCCGTGCTCAGTAGTGGGCCATTAATGGGTTGAAGCCAATGCATAGCTGCATTATCATAATTAGGTCTTAATTAATTATTTATAATTATGATTAGCGTTAAAAATTAATTGTTGTTTTACGTACAATGAATACTGATGCCAGTGTCGGTTGTCATGTTGGCCGCCACACGTTTTTGTCATATCACATGTGTCCGTATGTATACCTATAGGTATACTGAGTATGGTAAGCTCATCTAATTACATGACTTATTCAGTTCCGTCATATTTAACTTTAGGCTCACAGTGGCGCCTTTTGAGTATATAATAAAAATAAAGAAAAATAATATAATAATATAAAAAGAATATGAATTGGAATGCATTTGCAGACGAATTTGGGCTTAACTACCAAGGCTTACTTTTTGTCAATACTAATATTATAAAAAGGAATTTGATTGTTTGTTTGCATTGAATAGGCTCCGAAACCATTGAACCGATCTGAAAAATTCTTTCACTGTTGGGAAGCTACACTATCGCCGGGTGACATAGGCTATATTATATTTTCAATAAAATTAGGCATCCTTGATAAAACTCCAATAATGTAACCCAAGGTGTAAAAAAATAAGAAAAACGAAGCAAAGTGAGGGCGGTTACTCGTAATATAATGTCACGACATTAGGTGAGCTTACTTTTCATAATTTATAAAACGTTTGTATTAAGTATAATAAAGTATACAGTATAATATGCTATTTCATATCTTTTAATGTGTATGGGCACACGGTCCATCTAATACATTGGATTTATAATGAGTTCATGACACTATCAGTTCCAAATACCGGTTTTAAATTAACGCCAACAGGCTGACACTGATAGGTTGCGCTCATCGGCTTTGTTTGCGGCAAATTTTGTTCGTTCCCAGGTTTAGTAAGTATAACTCTTTTATGAACATGGAGTACCTAACTAATATTCAATCGATGGAATAATTGATTTGTTTTTATTTTGAACAGGCTCTTACTAAACTAGAGAACTGTATCATCTTGGATTACATCTTTACTTACCTTTAGATGGGGCATTATTTAATAGAGGTATAAAAAAAGCAAACTAGTTGAGTCGGTAGAAACAAAAATACAAAAAATAACTTTCCCCTTTGTAATACTATTATATTATACGTGACCTAAAACGAAATACAGAAAATTATTGTTATGTTAATCAAATGAAATACTCGTATATTGGTATATACGAGTATTGGTATATAGGTCGTATGGTAATAGTTTCAAACAGATTATTATATTTGGATTTTACATTAATAAATTATACACCGTTCTGAATGATCATGGTTGCTTCAGGAAGGTCAGTTGCTGTCCTTGATGTCGATTAGTCACTCTCTATTATGCTAATTGAAATAAATATATAGGAAAAATCTTCACGCAAGAATTTGAAAAGCAAATTTCAGTACTAATTACTTCGCACTCCACAAAAAGCAAGAATCGAATCTACACTTGACTGGTTTCACGAATGATACAAATCCTAATAAAAACATCTGATTGCCGACGAAACACGATCTACTCCTTGTGTTTATAATTTCCTGTTCAGTCCTCCATAAGAAAAGTTTTCTTAATTGAAGAACACGAGTATAAAATCAATGGTATGTGACTGCACCTCACTTGAACGTTAATGGCAATCTTAAAGAACACATTTACACTTGATTGCTACGACTTTTCTGTGAACAATTTACGTTACGACCTTACGACTAGTTCAGGTTCATAGCTAGTTTGATGACTGACACGAAAATTCTATGTAATTCATAGATGTAGCTATAATAGGACTTAATTAAAATAACGACAAGCAGATAAACATTTGAAACAAAGTGATTTAACCTGATAATACATTGAAAATTATTTCTTATTACGTAGCAATAAGTATTCCGATGTTTTGTGTGGACAAGTTTAAATATCGATTTACCTAAATAAGAAAATCTTTAAAAAACTGTAACTTTTACTTTTTTTACCCGAGTGCCAGGTTTTTCGCGCATATCTTGTGTATATACATGTTTGTATATGTATATGTGTATGCATGTAATATTCTTTAATACCTTTCAAACCGCTGAACGGATTTATATAATTAAGATATCGTTAGATTCGTTTTGATAACCCAAGTGTTTTTAGAGTTTTTAGTTTTTAGAGAAATTAAAAAAAAACAACAAATATTGTGGCTGTGAGATCCCGTTATTTGAAGTATAAAAAAATAATAATAAATCAAATAATGCAATGAGGGTATCAAATTAAAGAGTTAACCATAAAGATTTCAAAAAGGTATATCATCATAGCTTTCTTGATATTTATTGTTTTTTTTATTTATACTAGTTATTTTATGTTATTTGTGACTGAAATTTTATTTCAGTTGTGATTTTTTTTCACATCTAAGTAAAATAATAAATAGAACATCAGTAAATTTCAAATCTCATAATAATTATGAAGGTTTCTCGGTAAATGCAACCTAAGATATTTCGTCGTACAAAATGTAGGATATGGAATTTTCACGCTTTTTCATGCTTTCTTACATTTTAAACTGCTATTCTTTCAATCACAAAATATTCCTGATTGTGTCCATTCTAACGAGAATTGTCAGTGACTGTTGGTTTCAACCCATTAATGGCCTATGGGTCTCTCCTCTTGAGGAGGCTAAGTGGATTCCACCTCGCTGCTCCAGTGCGGATTGATGGAGGTGACATTGACTGTTAATATTTTCAAATCACAGAGGCAGTTTCACAAATCTTTAAATTGTGTCGTACGTCGTTGTCGCGTCGTGATGAAACAATTGCCATTTTCGCGAAATATTGTTTTAAGCGGATATTTATTTGCGGCACGTTTGTTTAAAATATTTGTTAAAGTCCGTTAATTTATAATTTGTCGCTTTATAATCCGATCTTGTAGAACTCAATAGATCATTGCGTCTTCCAAGAAGTATCAACAGTAAGAGCGTGTTAGGCCACGCGCAATGAAGGGTTCCGAAATAGTAAGTTTATCGACTGTTACTCATTAATTCTTTTTTCACTTTTT
>OZ010680.1:6748393-6832337 GCA_963932265.1 Thymelicus lineola
TGCAAGACTAGCTCGCATTTTTGCCTTTCAAAATTACCATTGTTTTTTTACTATTTTAAAAGTAAGTGTTGCGTCAGTAATAAATTCCATAGTAATATTTGTTTTATAACTTAATATTTAATGTTTTTCGCGGTTTCAAGATATCAGAGGACTCGGTAATTTAAGGCTTGCGTGAGGGCACTGATCCAATAAGGTGGATAGTAATCCTGAATTGCACAATGTGATACATACAAAGGTGATCGTATCCATCAGTGCAGAGGGACAAGTTATTAGATATTTTTATTTTATTATTATTTATCATGACAAACAGCGTATTGTGAAGTTAGAACGTGTAGAGTTAGAAGGTTGGCTCTACTTGAGATCTGATAAGTTACTTGTTGATGTAAAGTCATTTAAATGTCATCTTGGCATCATTCGACTTGAAAATGTGTTTGGTGGTTTAACTTATTTACAATATTATTAACGTTTTACATTGATTTATTTTTCATAATTTAATTTGCTATAATATCATTGTTTAATAATTTTATGTTTTGATTAATTTACGAATATTTTAATTATATTACGCGTTCGGACATACCTGTAATGATAGATGTAATATTATGGAATAAATTAATAAATATTTCAAAACAAACTACAATTTTAACAAGTAATTGGGGTGAAATTTCGATACTGGGGAAACGGGCTAAGGAATGCTATTGACACCTGTTCAGATTGTTTGAATGCTTTCTGTGGGAATGCGGCAGGTGCTAATTTGTTGCACACTAGATGGGCCAAAATAAATTGGCGCATATCTGAGGGCCAAATTAGTATGATCAGCTGAAGGCGCACAAAATTGCAGTACGAATTTTACTATCGAATTTCCAGGGTGTTAAAGTACTAATGGGTTTCCAACCTAGGAGTAAGGGAACATACCAAAACCACGTGCCTCATTTAGGGGGGGGGGGAGGGGGGTCTTCAAAATACCACGATTGGTCACAGAGGGGAGGGAGGGGGGTTTAGGTTTTTGTCACGTAGTCAATATTTTAGCAACCATTGGGCCACACAAGTCGTCAAATATAAGCAAAATTATTATTTTTTAACTCTGTTTTTGCAAAAAAGTATCGAAAATCGTATTTATCAATTACCACGTGAAAACTAGGGGGGAGGGGGGGTCTTCTCATATACTACGGATGGTCACGAAGGGGGGGGGGGGGGTTAAAAAGTTGGAAAAAATGGGTTACGTGGTTTTGGTATGTTCCCTAACCTTGATATGGCCCTTGTTACATTGGGGTCTGTCTTGATCCCCATTGTTTCCTATTGGCAATATAGGCCATATTCTCACTCGTACATTACTCTGGTCCGTCGTAAAAGCAAGCACAGAGGTAAGTGCCTGTACAGCGTACAACACTCACACAACACTACCTATAGAAGATGAGTAACAGGAGCTTTCCTTGGGCCAACTGACAGCTTGTTAAAATTTTTCTGTTGTGCTAATTTTTACATATAGTAGTGATTCCCGCTTCGTACTCTCGAAGGGAAACTTACATCGACACTGTATACTAAGTTATTTTATTTTATAAAACTATTAATGTAATATACGTTATGTAAAAGCACTTTTAGTCTCATACATGCGTGCATATTTTTTGTATCCCACTAATAGGTACAATAAATTATGATTATTGCAAACACATGATAATAACGCTGAAAGTAGCGTCATTTAAAAAAAAAATTCCAATCAGATTTTAATACAAATACTTCCAGTTATGCATTGATATATAAACAAGACTAAAAACAGAACTCAACTTCACTTCGTAAATCAACAAAGTTAGGAGTGAAACGCTTGGAGTGGCTAGCGTCAACAAATTGCGAAAGATCGTCAATATCGACAAACGACTACAAATTGTGAAGAAAAAAACTCGTTGCGTGTAATAACATGGGGGACAAGACAGGCCGAAGAAATTAGCATTCTGCGACGCGGCGAGTGCGTTGGTATGAGCGCGTCTCATCGCTGGATATAAACGAGTAATAACTATAAATTTTCAAATGTAAAACACTCCCGACAGTTTATTTATATTGAACAAAGCTAAGAAAAATCTCGATCACGTCATCTTGCAAATAAAAAATTAGTCCATTCGTTTAGAAATACATAAGCATACATACCGCATACAGAAACAAAAATACGTTAAACTTATATCATCCCTCTTTTTGCGGCGGGAGTTAAAAAGTAATCACTTATGCACTACTTTAATGGTGAACGCACATTTATCGACATCGTCCGCGCTGTCAGCATCGCATTTGTATGAAATCATACGAGAACCCGATGCGGATGACATATGCGTCGGCATCTCTCATGACATGTCCGCATCGGGCTTCGGCATCTGTATAGGCACAAGTATACTTTATTGCATTATAAGTCTTTAAAAGTCTCGCTTAGAATAGTTAATCGCTCATCGCTATCAGACACAACTGGCTAAACGCAGTCGCTCATTAAACCCGCAGTGTTATCTCCCTATCAGGACCTAACCTTTCCGTGGTGAGCGTTATTATAACATTTAATATAATAACATAAATGATAATAAGGCAACCGCTATATGATAATTACAATATTAAAAGTATAAATAATTCAAAGGGCTATTGGCGGTGAAGCACGCGACGAACTTCCGGAGACTGGTCTAATTAATGCGAGCCTCGCTCCTGCGCTTGACAAACTATGAAAAGTATTTGATTATCGACTATTTTATCCTAATAAGGATAGACTCTGATATACTTTTATGTTATAAGCACCCTAAGATAAGCCGTGATAGTGATGGAGTCAGGCAAACATTAATTTGAATTCAAGTTGACCGCAAGCATAATTATTTTATCATGTAAAAACAATATAATACTTATGGATAAAAATGGTAACTATGAGTTTTAAGGATATGTATCTTAATTGGTATTCTGTTACAGATTCATTTTTAGAACTTTCGTGCCAAACAAAATTAAATCATCTCTACATTATATTTTTGTATAACTTGAACTATTCAGACATCTTTGACAATCGTCGTCATATTTGAGCCAATTTACACAAAACCATTATTCAATACACGAAAATTGGTGTGGTAAATATATTTATAAGTGAAAATTATAAGTATAATAAAAAAAAGGGTGCGTGTACTTTTGTACGCGCGTGAGAAGTTATACTTCTTTGACATGAAAAAAAAATCAAAAAACAATATTAAAAAAACATTGTTCAAAATACAACATTCAAAAACAGCAATACTAAAAATAAAAATGAAATAATATTTTGAAATAATTTAATTTACGAATCTCTATAGCCAAACTATATGTGTTAAGCGCCATCTGCGATTAATTTTGTAGTATATTCTAATATTACTTTGCTACGTATCGTAATAGTTCTCGTAATAGAACATAGATGGTGTTACAATTGCAAAAACAAATCAATTGTAAATCTTTTTTTTTCTGTTTTTACAATTGTAAAAACACCATCTATGTTCTATTACGAGAACTATTACGATACCATGCTGTAAAACCAGTTTTTGTGGGGGGGAGGGAATGAAAGATTTTATTCAGTTCAGTTGAAGAATAATTTATTTTCCGACAGGCATTAAACTTTAATACAGATTAAAGAGAGAAAAAGAATGTGCTCCTAGTCCCAAAGACAAGTATCGATTACTATTTACTACTACAGTCCGTTCACAGTTATTTTACCTCTGACAAGCTGTCATTACCTTCGGGCCTTCCCATTAGATTAGCATTACTTGCTGTCAAGTGACGAGTGTTGCAAAAGTTCCCGATTTATCGGGAGATCTACTGATTTTGGTTATCGTCTCCCGATATCCCGTTTTAGCGACCGTTTCTCCCGATTTTTTGCATTTTCTACCAATGTAATATAATATTGAAAATTAAAATAGAAAATAGTGTTATAAATACAAAAAACAAAAGAAACTGAGTCGCTCAATGAAAATACAGAAGAATTTTGGGCAAACGTAGGTACATATTATAGCATAAAACGTGGTCATGGCTCACGAAATCGTGTTCTAATATTTTTTCCAACTGAATCAATGATAGGTCTATTACACATAAAAAAATTAAAAAATACAAAAAACCCGACTGCGTATAAAACATGTGCGACATATTGAGGATAAGTTTTGTAAAATGGATGGAAGCTTAGACGCGGAAATTGATAAATTTATTATAGAATTGAAAGACGAGTGTGATACGAAATCTGAGAGCAGTTTTGATGATTCATGTTCGTCCGATAGTGATTATTTATCATTAGGCGTGCGTTTGGATCATTCGTATGCCAACCCAATTTAAAGCAATTCAATTTGTTGTAATTTTAATATAACTACCGAGAATGTGAACTGATTAGTTAGGAGACTGTAAAATAATACATTATTTTATTTGAACGTGTATCATTTTTACTATCGTTACTTTTGGATCAACCTAGTAAATAATATTTATATACATCAGAAGAAACATGTAATATTTCATGTTAGGGAATCGTACAAACTAAACATTACAACACACTGCTAAGGTTAACCAACTTAATAAATTAATAATGTAGTTTTTTTATGGAAGAATATAAACGCGTATAAACAAAATTTTGATATTAATAATCGCCAAACAAAAAGAATGTATCAATTAATTACGCCTTCGTTCCGCCAAAGTAAAGTGCAACGATCTTTCATAGGGCTTGGTGTACATTTCTATAATAAAATCCCAAAATTAATACGTGACTTGCCAATAGAATCTACGAGTTTAATGGTTAAAACTAAGTTGGCGGGTGTCTATTATACTATCTACTACTTAAATGGTTTTTACCCAAAACGAATGTCATAAAAAGGTTGTATAATAAAAGCTATTGCATATTTCAAGAGATTTTATTAGTTATCATTTATATTAATATTTCGTCTAGTTGTGCAGGAGGCGCTATATTTCGTTGGTACCTTGCCCAATCAAGATACCATAACATACTCATTGTAAGTATGGCCACAGCAAACTACTGATCTTCTAAAGATGTATAGGGTACGTTATCCAGTGTTCAGGACTTATTCTGAACCTTTGTCAGTCACAAAACAGGCGATTAAGTAGTCCATATTCATATATGTAGTATTGGTTTTCCAGAAATTGTAGCGAAACTGCGAAAACACATTCACCAAAACACAAGTACGAAATCGAATACAACAGTAAATTAAAATAACTGTGTGCGTGTCGATGAGTTTCAATAGTAAATAGGACTCCAAATAGGTACGCTGAAAATATTTAATAGAAAAATACAAAAAACCACGCGTAGAAACATGAAAGATCGATGACAAATATGACAGTACAGTGGTGTTATTTATAAATACTATGGTTACCAAAATGACATTATTAGGGATTACATCATCTTTGTTGTCAATCGATTAATCGATGTCAAAATATTCGAAATGAAATTTAATAAAATTAGCGTAACGATTGAATGGTAATTCTAAATATATTACATAGTTTTAATATGTATGGAATACGAAAACATGTAAGAAATAAATTAATATTATAATTATAATTAACAAATAATACATAAAATATATTATTATATTCCATCAATCGATTATTATGAATCAATTCAATCGATTATAAAATCGTTTGTAATGAGGTAAATACTGTGAAAACTTTTTTGCATACAGAAAAAATACAGAATTTAGCTAACTTCACGTTGTAGAATTAGGTGTCGGTGTGCGCGCGCATCGTAGAAATTCACTCTCATCATTTTTCACCATCGCGCCAAAAGAAGTATAACTTCAAAAATGCTGCAAGTTGCATTATGATCATCATGATAAAACTATTACATCATCTCGCATTTAATCACGTGGTGAAGTTATAAGCCTCTTCGATTATAATAAGCACCAGTAGAAAGCTCCGCTTAAGATTTGATGATAAAACTTAGTCCATTAGTTCAAGAGGTTGCATTATACGGAAAGGACTTCAGGCAATCTAGTTTTGACTTCAATGAGTTGGCATCAACCCATTAATGGCCCACTACTGGGCACGGGTCTCTCCTCTTGAGGAAGCCTAGAGCATACTCCACCATACTGCTCCAGTGCGGATTGGTGGAGGGGTTAGTGGCCAACCCGAGTGTCCGAAATTCACAAACCGCCCGAGGGCCTCTGACAAGGCTTAACGACTGTTATCTTGTGATAACAACCGGGACCGACGACTTGACGTGGCCTCGAAGCACGGAAACGTTCAAGAACTACCAACCGCGCCCGCTGTTGCTTAACTTTGTCGATCACAGGACGACGCAAGCCGCCGGGCTATGAGCGCTTCATGAGTTACTTAAATATAATTATGATATCTAGGAACTCAACTCAATCGACTGTTTACAATATTAATAGATTTGAAATAATACTTTGTACATCGTGATACTCAACATGTGCAAAAGAAGTTTTTCTTTAGGAACAAAAACGTATAAATTTTTTACGCAGATGCCATTACATTGAAGATTGCAGACATAATGCGTGGCTAGATATGGGTATACAAACACACAGCGTATACATAAAATTGGTGTATGTTTGTATAACAATATGGTTTATAATTGCTTGATAAGCGGTGTTCACTCTTCGAGACTATTACTGCAGTACTAAGTAGCATTTATTACTTGTAGTTTGTTTTTGCAACACTCTGTAAAGATAGCACAGTTCGTTGTTCGGTGAACAAAACAAGTTGAATTAATAATAATTAAAAAGGTTTTTATAACTGTTTGTTAATAAGCAACACTTTAACACTTCTATATATTCAGCTTCGCACGCGGAAATTATGCTTTATCTTATTTGTACCCCTTATGGTCGTAGCGCACATATCAACTCGGAAAGGGATCGGCACCGGATCGCCTCGCCGTCAACCTAACGTAAGCTCGGCTACGGCTAGGCGACGCCGCGCTTACGGCTAGGCGACGCCGCGCTTACGGCTCGCCGGCCACTGGTTGACGGAATGAATGACAGCAGTTCGCCGCCGCGGCGCGGGGCGTGCACGAGGAAACGGAAAGTCGACGGATAGCGTACGGTGAGACGTAAGCGCGGGTACGGCAAGTCGTCCACGCACCGTACCGCGGTTCGTGAGCTTGTCTCGAGGCGAGGTGATTACGTTACGGATCCGATAAGTGTGCTTTACAGTAGGGAGTTTCATACAAAGAATACTGACATGCAAGAGTTGATACGTTTACGTTCCGTTTACGAGTTGATATGTGTGCTATGACCATTAATGGTCGTAGCGCACATATCAACTCGGAAAGGGATCGGCACCGGATCGCCTCGCCGTCAACCTAACGTAAGCGCGTTATAACCCGCCGTCAACCTAACGTAAGCGCGTTATAACCGACCAACAGCTCCAAATCGACTCGGTTACGGCTAGGCGACGCCGCGCTTACGGCTCGCCGGCCGCTGGTTGACGGAATGAATGACAGCTTCGCCGACGCAGCGGTAGCCGCGGCGCCGCGGCGCGGGGCGTGCACGAGGAAACGGAAAGGCGAAGGATAGCGTACGGTGAGACGTAAGCGCGGGTACGGCAAGTCGTCCACGCACCGTACCGCGGTTCGTGAGCTTGTCTCGAGGCGAGGCGATTACGTTACGAATCCGATAAGTGTGCTTTACAGTAGGGAGTTTCATACAAAGAATACTGACATGCAAGAGTTGATACGTTTACGTTCCGTTTACGAGTTGATATGTGTGCTACGACCATAATGCAGAAGAAAATTTAAAAACCGGGCAAGTGAGTGTCAGACCACGTGCAATGTAGGGTTCCGAAGTAGTAAGTTTATCGAATATTGCTCATTAACTACTTTATGCTAACATAGCCGTGATAGTTTTCCTTGTATCATTTAACCTATTTTTGAGAATTTTTTTACTTGTCCAACTCCAACTGTTTAGCCGGCAGGGGGGGGGACACTTGACTCTAACCAAAATTTGCATTTCAAAGCTAAATATTTCGCAAACGAACATCTAAATCCAAAAATGGTTTGTAAAAACCCATAATATTTTTGAAAAACCTTTTCAAAAATACCCCACACTGCAAGGTACGCAATGAAAAAAATTCATCCTCACGTTATCAGCAGGGGAGGTACCCTGAAAAAATTATTATCAATATTTTATTCTATGGTTTTGGTTTAAAAATATGTTTAATATATTCATATATAATATATTTCAATTTTACTTCGGAACCCTAAAAAGGTGAATAAAAAGGTTTTATAATGAACTACTTATATTTAGGAATTTAAATACTGAAACCAACATTTATACATGACTTACATATACCTACAGGATTATTTGTAACTCGACGTATTCTTGGCGGGAGCCAAAATGCAATATATTTGATGTTCATTTGTATGAGCAAAAAAAATCTTGCTACTTGTGGAGATATTTGCAATTTAAACTTTTTTCGTTATTTACCTACCCGGATTTTTGCATTTAGGTACAATTGAAAAAAAAATACGTATGGTATGGTTATTATTTAAAATTATTTTTCTAACTAACAAACAAAGCCGTTTATTGCCCGTGGTCCGATCACCGAGTTCTACTGGTAGATCCATGGGGAATTTTTTTTGCCTGTAGTTCTATCAATCGGACCATCGTAATAAAAATAAGAAATTGTATTGGTACTAGATCTACTGGAAGAGTAGTACCAAGATAAATATTTTTACCCATGGTACTATTAACATTATTTAGAAAGAAAAAAATACGTAATTTTACTTTTCGTGTCCGTGGTCCTTTCGTATGAATACAACAATTGGCCACCCTACCTTATTAAGATGAAAATTCCTTCAGAATGAAAAACTACGGGCTACAACAAAAACAAAATTATTTTAAAAATACATGTCACGTGACAAAATATGTTGTCTAGTTCAAAAAATTACTTACAAGTTATTAAAAAAACTTGCCCATTTAATCAGCTTTTTAAAAAGGTATTAATGTTAATCCAAAAACATGTAATTCTTAACAAACTTAACTTTACTTAACACGTTCGCTGCGTTGTGAGGTCATATTGGCTCACAGCGAACTTTCATCTGGTGCGGCGAGCAAAATAGCGTTCTTTCCCCTGGTGCGGAAGGCTTAACTTTGTGTATTTCTATCGTAGGAAAGAGATTTATATACCATTGCAATTGCCGCTTTAACGTGAACAATCCAAGATTTTCAAACACTCGTGAGCCAATGTGACCTCACCCGCACTTAAAGAAAATTGTTTTACCCTAGTGCGGTGTGAGGTCAATATGACCTAGCGCTCCGCGCACCTCACATCCGCACTGAACGTTGCGCTAGCGACATTTCGCGCGCTTAGTGTTGTGCCACGCGATCGATAAGGAAGACGTTGCGTCGCTTTGAGCCATTTTTCACGCGTACAAAATATATGTTTTGCAACTTTTAATTTAAATATATTATATTAGTAAAGTAGTGTGGTGTTGTCATCAAGTTTTATACCGGGACCAGATGAAGTGGAAAAAGTTACTTCATTGTGTGCCTAAACATACAGTAGGATAGACACAAAATCTATTTTTCTTTTGTTATTTTTCACGTCTGTGACTTACAAGGTTAAAAATTAAACTGTCAATAAAATTCTGGAAAAATTTGTCGAGTGCTATACAACAGAGGTGTTTCCCATCACTAGTGTTTTGATATCTTCAGTGCGTTGTGTGGTCAAATGGACCTCTCAAATTGTTTCTATTTTAGATGCTAAACGAAATGTGCGAGCTAAAAACGCAGCTAGGTATATATTGCTTGGTTATTAGTCTTAGACCTCAAAATAAAATATATTCAATTATAAATATCCCCATTGAGAAAAACCTATATCAAGACAGAACTGAATGAGGGCTTATTTGACCACACGACGCACTGAAAAAAGGTCCTCTGTGAGTCAATATAACCTCATGACGCACCAGCAAAAAGTACACAAAAAATCGTTACGCAGCGAACGTGTTAAGGAGAACTAAAAATTCATTGCAGCTAACACTGCGAAAACTGTTGTTGATAATTACAAAAAATATATACATTTATGCTTAAACACTCATCATAACCCATAAAAAGGTTTGGTTTCCCGAGGCGAAGCGAGGGTGGTTTAGCCATACCTAAGTTTGTCCGATTTTGTACCGAGCACCCGGCATTTTCAGTTCAAAGTTGCCTACCTCAGGGAATACGAAGATACTGACTACTTCAATAGTTTGAGAGTAATCCCCGATGAGAACAGATACCACATCGCGGTCAAAAGGCCTTTGTTATTAGACCCTGAAACTGGTTTGTATAATTAAATGTTAGCTTTGAATTTGCTAAATTACAATAGTCTACATTTTACTTGACGGGATATTTTGTTTTAAGTTAATGATGTGTTTTAAAAATAAAACGTTCAAAAGCAAATGGGACTTGAGCATCCGTACTGATACTTAGATCCTGGATAGTTTCTGTTTTCTGAAAAAAATTAAAAACTTTTGGTTTCGATTGGGTTATTTTAAACAGTAAATAAGTAATTCACTGTAGATATTCATTAAAAATTTCCAAAATCTCCAAGATATTGTAAATTGTAACGGTGTATTTTATTTAAAAACATTTTTTCAACTGAAAATTTTAAAATTTTACGAAACCGTACATACATATGCCATTAAAATAGAATATGGATTGTGTCTTTTAATTGGATAAACGTAACCTTACTTATGAAGCAGGTACTGTGGGTACAATAAGTGAGTTACACCACAGAATAGATAATATTATAGTTACACGTGGAACGAGGTAGGTACTTATGAGTATTATATATTACATATACTGAATGCGGCTGGCGACTGGTTTCTTTACCGACTGTGTAATAGTGGGTTCTGCGAGGAACTAGGAACTATTTTAGAGCCTATATTATCATTCGACGACTCAATAAAGTGTAAAATTATTTTAAAGGAACCATGGATGGTACTCAAGATTAGAGCAGCATAAAATCAGGATCAGGTGATAGAAATAAAAAACTGTGTTTTAACTTTTTTAAATTTTGGTGACCTATTTCGAATACATCTCTTTTTACTAACCAAACCAAAGCAATAAAACAGATTAAGCATAAATCAAATATACTAACGAATAGTTTAATTTTCATGATAATATTATCTTTTGAATTTCCTAAATGATTGTTCTACAAATTAGCATTTATTAGTTCCCAAAATACATTTATCCTCGGAATACGTCCAAACACTTCCAGGTATTTTTTTTATCAAAACACAAAATAAATTCTATTAACTATGTACTCTGTGGATTTATCCTCGGAATACGTCCAAACACTTCCAGGTATTTTTTTTATCAAAACACAAAATAAATTCTATTAACTATCTACTCTGTGGATTAAGTTACTATGCACATAAAAAACGTGTTAGGTCACATCCATCCACATAAAAAGCAATTTAGTTAACCGGCTATATTTATCAGCATTAGGTATTATTACTTATTAGCTTCTACCATTAAATAGACTTCAGTGCATTTTTATTTTCCATGTAAAATTAATATTTTGTTAACATCATAATAATATGCAGTTTTTTACGATGCGAGGTTTAGCTGCTTGTAATGTTTTATGCATGTAATATATTTGAAAGGTGTAGAGTAGGTATAATTTTATTAATAAGTTTAATATTACAAAATTATGTTTGTCCTATAGCAAGTATCAATGAATTAATCAATTTTTACAATCTATATTGTTATTAATTGATTGGATGATAATTGATCCACCAAAAGAAATACATAAGCCGTATATTGTTTTACTTCATTAGTAATTCTGTAATAATTAGATAAGTAACTTTTTTCATATTATCTTGGAGAAACGTTAATAATATTCATAATATATTCGGTAATGGATTTATTGGAATCCTTGATTCGCGATGTGCTTTAGTTATCAATGGAGAAGAATCAGGAAGAAACTTCATAACAGCACAATTCTATTAATTATATCATGTTTCATATTCATATCAATCATTTATAATCTATATATATAAAACACAAAAATATGTTTGTACGGATGTCCTTTATAGACTCTGAAACCATCCAACCGATATAGCTCAAAATGGTTTCATTTGAAAGGCAATAATCCGAAGATGGTTTGAGACTCCTAAAACGATGCATTAGGCACATTCGTTCCATTGATAAAGTCGATGTTCCACTTTTCCCATACAGCAATTTGAATATAATAAGTAGGTAAAGATGGCACGTCAACGTCAACGTCAACGCTAAAACAGTCATTCTCATCAGAAAAGTTTTTAGCGTAGTTTAACACGCCGGGTATCTAGTAGTATTTGATAAACCATTAACCATCTGGCAGTGCTACAATATCACCTTATTATAGTAGTATGGCCATACTGAATTTAGATACAGAAATAATTATATAAACTGGCAGAGACACAATACGCTTTACGACATTACAATTACAACAGTAAAACATAGTATTGAAAATGAAGTAGGTACTTAACTTCTATTATTGCCTATGTGGACTATGAGAAAGCCTTTGATTCTATCGAGACCTGGGCGGTACTACTTCTCTCCAGCGGTGCCGGATCGACTATCGGTATATCGAGGTGTTGAAATGTTTGTACTCATCTGCCACCATGTCCGTCAGACTACACGAAACGGCAACGAACCCCATCCAACTGCAGCGAGGTGTCAGACAAGGGGATGTCATATCCCCAAAACTGTTCACCGCTGCGTTGGAAGACGTGTTCAAGCTGATGGAGTGGAAAAGACGTGGCATTAACATCAATGGCGAATACATCACACACCTGCGATATGCCGATGATATAGTCATCCTGGCGAGTTCCCTGGAAGAACTTGGTACAATGCTCGGGGACTTGAACAGCGCCTCACAACGGGTGGGTCTTAAGATGAACATGGACAAGACGAAAATCATGTCGAATGTCCATGTCACACCCGTACCGGTTGTTGTTGACGGCACGGCTCTCTCTGTGTGTGTGTATGTGTGTGTGTGTGTGTGTGTGTTTGTGTGTGTTTGTGTGTGTGTGTGTGTGTGTTTACCTGGGACAGGTGATCCAGATGGGTAAGTCCAACTTTGAGAAAGAAGTCACTCGTAGAATCCAACTCGGATGGGCTGCGTTCGGGAAACTGCGTCATATCTTATCGTCCAAAACACTACCTCAGTGCCTGAAGTCGAAGGTGTTCAAGCAGTGTAACACACACTGCTTGATGCCAGTGATGACATACGGATCCGAGACGTGGTGCTTTACTATTGGCCTAATCCACAAGCTCAGAGTAGCGCAGCGGGCTATGGAGAGGGCTATGCTCGGTATTTCTCTACGTGATCGAATCAGAAACGAGGAGATACTTAGACGAACAAGGGTAACCGACATAGCTCAAAGAATTAGCCGGCTGAAGTGGCAATGGGCTGGCCACATAGTGCTAAGGACCGATAACCGTTGGGGAAGAAATGTCCTTGAATAGCGCCCACGTCTCGGAAAAAGGAGCATAGGACGCCCCCCGAGCAGGTGGACTGACGACCTGAAGAAGACAGCGGGTATCCGCTGGATTCAGAAGGCTCAGGACCGGTCAGAGTGGCGCAAATTAGGGGAGGCCTATGTCCAGCAGTGGACCTCCAAAGGCTGATGGATGGATGGATGGATGGACTTAACTTCTGCTGGAGAGTTTATTTATTCCATAGTCGTCACTGACTTGATAAATCACCACGTAACTTTTACACTATTATTAAACCATTATAATAATATAATAGCAATGTATTAACTTTACTTCTTATTTGGTTCTATACTGGTGCAGAAATGAGAGGGGACCATACAACGACCAACGTAGTTGCATTTTATACCTCCTCCCTCACAATAAGTCACCTGATCGATTAATCGAATTGAAACGAAGCTCGTGTTTAGACAAAGCAAAAAAAGATTCTTCCCAAAGATTATGGAATCAGGAGTTAAAAGTTACCAACAACACACAGAATAACTCATACCCGGCTGAAGTGGCAGCATATGAACGAGGTTCTAAAGACCGATAAACGTTGTACCTAAGACGGTGCCAAGCCTGATATAAAATTAAATACCTACCAAAATATTCTGTGTAAGGTGTAAAGCTTGACACCGACTTACAACATTTTATTAAATAGCGTAATACATGAATAAATAGGATGTTCAGTTTTTCATTAAATTATTTTTCACTTTTTCCATACAACATTTTTTTGCCTAATAGCACACGCCGGGTATCCACTATTTCTAAGTAATATAATATTATAATAGTGGATAAAATTGAGGGATAGTCAAAGGTTGAAATATTTCTTGGGTAATTGAACACATTGATATCAGACAGGTTGAGTTGCTGTCCTGTATAATTTGAAACTAGTGTCATAAAATGTGTGTAATTACCTAGTTTATTCTTTATCCGACATAATTGTGGACATAATATTTATCGTTCACAATTAATTAACGACAAAAACACAGACGCTTCATTTCCGCCGATTAAAAACTTGAAATATTTTGGCAAGCAATAAATATATCACTACTAAAACTTATTTTGTAATACATTGACAAAGTTGTTAATGTATGTAAGTACAATTTATTTATGAACTTACGTTTTGTGGCGTGCTTTAGGCAAAAAATCACAGAGGTAAGTCATTTCATACTGGCGGTTCGTAATTCTTCTGTACAGTTATGAGCATAAATATATTACCATGGACACGTAAGCACTAATATCTACCCCAGGAATGCGTTCAATAACATCTGCCTGCACGGACGTAGTAAAAATATCTGATCCTTCATAGACAGCTTAAATTAAAAGTGACGAAAAAATTATCTGGTAAAAGAGTACATCAAATAACAAAAGTCACAACCGCCCAAATCAAAAATATGTGACAAAATTAGTTACAACATAATGTGATCACTCTTGGAGTGCAAAATATGTTTGCTGTTTACTAATTATACGTTTCTGTAAGCACCTAACCTCTTCCTTCCGCCATCGCTTCATTCTTGGCTGGCAGCGTATTGGTGGCGCCTCTGGAATTGCGAGTGTCCATGGGCAACGGTGACTGCTTACCACCTTCTTATCAGGTGGCCCTTACTGTGAGCACCTTTTACAACATGCACATATAAGTATGAAGGCCTGGCCTTGACATATTTTTATGTCACAAGAATATTTTAGTGCTGGAAATTCCCATCCTAGAGATACCAATTCGAAACCGATTCGTTACCGATTCTCGACAACGATTAACAATTTTCGATATCGATTACCGATTATAATTACAATTATTACGCTATATTTGACCGAAAAATTACAATATTGACAGGTGAAGCGTTGCTTAGCAACAATAATTGATAGTAACGATTGTTTTATTTTCATTGCGTGTTCCAACAAACAAGCCCTACTTTGTAACCAAAATTAGCAATGTATTGCATAGTATGTACACATTAAAGAACTATAATCTGAGAGTATGTAGTACACACTCAGTAAGTGCTTGTCATTGTAAAATGTGATAAAACCACAAAAAAAAACATTACAATTAATTAATTTAAAATAGATAAGAATACAATTACAAAGGAACACAAATTTAGCAATAAAAGGAAATGTTTTATTATCTTTCTTAACTCCTACAGTTCAAAATATTAAAATTAGGCATTTTCGTTATTTCAGTTGACATCTGTTGCCAATAGCCATGAAACACCAACTAAATGACACGGCGCGGCGGCGCCTAAATACGATATCAAATATTTTTGTGAGAAAATGTATGGGGCATCTATTCTAGTTATACATGTCTGTGGTAGTGACAATCGCTGATGAAGAAAGATTTTTCTCAACGCATCGATAAGAATTCATACACACTGCTCCAGTATATTATTTCTAGTGTTTTCACAATATGCCTCTAATACGTAATTTGCGTTTTTATTAGCTTCACTTGTAACTAAGATGTAATAAACCCAATAACCTAAATTTTTCCTATTTGATAGGTGTGTCTAATCTAAATCCATCCATCACTCCATCCATCAGCCTTTGGATGTCCATCGCTGGATATAGGCCTCTCCTAATAAGTACCACTCTGACAGGTCCTGAGCCTTCTGAATCCAGAGGATACCCGCTTTTATCTTCAAGTCGTAAATCTGCCTGGTCGAAGAGCGCCCTGGACTCCTTTTTCCGACGCGAGGTCTCCATTCGAGAACCTTTCTTCCACAACGGTTATTTATTCTTTGCACCATATGGACAGCCTACTGCCACTTCAGCCGGCTAATTCTCTGCGCTATGTTGGTTAGCTTTGTTTGTCTACGGATTGCCTCATTTCTCATTCGATTGCAAAGAGGTCTCTCTATGGGTGTCTACCCAGCATAGCTCGTTCCACCACTTATGCATTAGACCAATAGTGAAACTCCTCCATATGGTAGCTGATGTGTACAAACACTTCAACACCTCGATATACCGGTAATCGGTGCGGCACCGTTTATTTAGTACTACTCAGGTCTCAATAAAATCAAAGGCATCGAATTGCCCACCTAGGCAACACATAGTGGCAGATTATACTCCTCGGTATTTTGTATAATCTGCCGCAGTGTGTGTATGTGGTCTATGGTACTATAGCCTTTTCGAAATCCTGCTTGTTCGGAATGCTGGAAGTCGTCAAGCCTGCGTGCAATGCGATTTGTGAGGCTAGGGTCCTCAGCTTATAAACGTGGCTCAGAAGTGCAATGGGCCTGTTGTTCCTTAAAAGGGTCTTGTCACACTTTTTAAAGGACAGCGTCACCATACTTCTGCTCCACGCTTCCGGGGTAGTACCGGTATTGATGACGGAATGAGGAGTTTCCGTACAGCTCTCAGTGGCTCTTTTGTGATCCCGCCATCACCCGGTGCCACATTGTTTTTAAGCTGTTTCAGAGCCTCTCTAATCTCATACAGGCTGACTTCCAGAATGTCTTCGGTAGGTGTGTTTAAATTAGGTGACAATAGAATCATATGGTACCATCAAGCTAGTTTGATGATCGCATAGAGCTAGGGCTCATTTTAATCTTTTTGATTAGTTCTATACATTTCACTTGATTCTAAGGCGATGGAACTAAAAGGCCTGAACATGTCATATTACTTTCATTTGTGGCTTGTTTCCCTGATGTACAGGGAAACATAAATAAATAATATTCATACCCGTAAAATGTCTTTATACCTATATCGAAAATAAATAAATTAAATCATAAGCTTTAGGAACTAGCAAATAATTGACAGACATCCATAAATAACTAACGGTAATTGAAGTACTTACAAGTATCTATACTACATTCACATTCAAATCGGACCCGATGTAAACAAACCATTAAAATTCCTCTATAGGGTTTTCACAAACTGATTTGTGTTTCGTATACCAGATAAGTATTATAGAACTAAATAATAATTATGATATTTGTGACATCTTAATTAACTCACTATTGAACTATAACAACAACACACTAAGAGAAAACGAGGTAAAAACCAACATCTTAATACACTTTCATCAATAAACAATTCTTGCTCCCACATCCTTAATTACGAGGAGCAATTTGGAACCTTTTAACAAAATATAATGTTTTGGTCTATGTGTATAAAGTATATAATAAGTTACTGATATTACAACAAAAAGTTTCATTCGCCTGTTTGTTTGTGGTTGCTATGCAACACTATCAGACACAATGTTTACATCGAGTCCGAACCGAGTTTGACTTGAGTATAAATACTTAGTAGCATTGATATACTTTACATTAGTCTTTACAGTTGCCCATTATACACAGTACATCTATTTAATTTCACTAACAGTTAATAAGCTCGCCTCTTATAATGAGAAACAATTAATCGAGCTGGAGTCCGGATATTTGTTTTCTAATCAATATTTGGATCGATAAAGCCGTAATTAAATGCGGAGCATGGTGTGAAGCGCTGGTAAATAAATTCATATTTTAGATATGAAGTAAGCGTAGATTGATAGTTTGAGCAAGATACCATCCAATTAAAACAATTCCATCAAAACATTTTGTGTCAGGTCATTCCACCTGCCCCTTGATAATTTATTCATAAAACGTCGACGGTGCGTCCAACGTATAATTAAGACCTCTCCAGAATGATAGCGTTTAAGGAATTACAAGTGTAATTTTCTAAACATTTTAGTCGATTTTTAAACAATTTACAAGTATGTAGAAATATTTAGTGCTTTTAGTAACTATGTGGTAAATTAAAAAATGTGCTACTCCTTGACTACTGAAGGTACGGTGTACTTCTTGTGTATGGTTTGGAGTACTATTACTGTCCTCAGTATTAACATAAATCAATGATGTTTAAAAAAAATGTAGATACGTCATGCCCTTAAAAATCTACCAAAAACTATGTTCCGAAAAGAGCTACAACACACACACGTTTATCTTTTGTTTGACTACACCAATCACACTACAATAATACACGAAGGCTCTTTAACGTTGTATTTCAAATCTCAAGCACTTCTGGCAACAAAAGCGTCATGCGTCTTGCATTGACAGAGCGACTACGAGCAGACAGAGGTCAATTAACCGCTCTTACGATCTTCATCTTCGGCGCGCTAGTGACATGTCTACATCTTTTTTACTTATATTATAATATCATTGACTTAAATGCGAAAGTTTTGTTCGTTAGGCCATGAACGTAAAGAGGAAGGCACAGAGTATCCTATTTCCAGAAAATTTTAAAGCGAGCAAAGCTGTTGAAAAGTGCTACGGAATTAATATATAATTAAACAAGGATAGTGGATACCCGGCGTGTACTGCTACGCTAAAATTAAGAAATTTTAAATTCGGGAGTTTTTTTGTATCGGAAATGTCGAAAATCGAATTTATTAATGAATGGCTATTTCATTGTTATTCATTTTTATTGTCTCAAAATATCTTCGCATTATTGCAAATTAATTTGGTGCATTAGGGTTGGATGGTTTCAAAGGCTATAAATGACATCCGTACAATTTTTTTGTGTTTTATACGTTTATGTAGATATACTGACTGACAGGCTGTTGATATCGTAAACCGTGAATAGCAAATGGACGCGCGGCCGGTTCTTCCAAGGGTCTTCCGGCTCGAAAAATACGTAACAGATTAAAACGATTCTAAAAGCATCCAAAACCAGACACAAGTCGTGGAGCTATGGTGAAAGACTGATATTTTGTATGTTGAGATAAACGAAGCTCCGTGAGCTGGTGTCTTTAAAGTTTAAAGTATGTTTATGAAAAAGAATAGAATAACTTGTCACTGAGAATGGAAAAAGTCAGCACATATTAACTTTATTAAATACGTATATGTTGTAAATATCAAAATATAGTTAGATACTTCTTGCATTTTGCATCTCGTGACATACGTTTAAAAAACTAAATTGTTTTGTAATGTCATTGTATTCTTTCTGAATAAAATGTCTGTCGTATTTTGTTCCTTGAAAAAGTACGTTTTATTATAGTAGGTATATTATTGTTCACAAGCTGCTTATTTCTTATACCATAATATGTAACTTATTTAATGTGGAGCATTGAGTTACTTTAGTTTTAATGAATTCTTCACTAAAGCTCGTCTACGACCGGACATAACCTTGAGACTGTCGTGCTGTTTGTCTCCAAAATGAATTAGTTCTTCAATTTCGAGTTTATTTCTGATTTATTAATAATCATTTCATTATACTTTGATATTGCATCCTCAAGATTTAGATAATCATGTGACAACTGTCCTTCGAGACACTGCATCGTTACAGATTTGGAGTATATGAAAATAAAACAATAATAAGTGTCAATCATTTAGTCTGTGTTGAAATTTACTTAGAGGTAAGTTCTTTATATTGTGTACTTCCTCTTTTTATGGAAATTGCCGGCAAAAGAGCTGACGATCCACCTGATGGTAAGTATCTATCGTCGCCCATAGACATCAGCAACATCAAAGGCATCACTGATGCGTTGCTGGGCAAGAAAGAGAGAAAAAGAAAAAGAAAGAAAGAAAGAATCCTTCTTTATAATGTTCTTAATAATGTACTTCTGGTGAAAGAGAAGATTGTATTGTATTACCCAAGCATAGATCTTATTTTGGCAAAAATAACGCAGTGAATACATATGCAGTACGATACACATACCTATTAAAATTACGAGTATGAATAGTTTGTTTTAGAAGTAATTGGTTAGGCATTTCATGACCTAATATTTGAATTTGTACATGATTTTAATTAAACGTACAATATATTGTATAACTGAGTTAGAATAGCCGCATGTTCTATTTTAATGATTGAGGTTATTTTTATATTTTGTGGTTGTGATGACAAGACAAAATGTTATATAGTGAAGAATAACAGTTAGTATAGATTAAATGTTAGAAACGTTAGTTATTTACGATACTTAAACTAGATACTAACACCGTTAGAAAAATATCCTATTTCCCCAATTTAATAACTAAACAGCTTTATAGCTAACCTTGATGGTTTCACCTGCTTTAAACGATTTCAAAGTCAGACAATGTGTAATTATTAATTTATACTTAGATAATCCACTTTAAATAGATAATTGATCAAATTACTGTATAAAGTAAGGAAGAGTTGATTATTATGTAACGATCTCAAAGTTCGATATTATGTAATTAATTTATTCCTTTTTCAATATGAATGGACATTATATCAAATTATGTATAAAGTAAGTCAAAGTTGATTATTATCTGTCTTCTCCAATTTCCACAATTAACAGCAAAATAACGGTATTCAATGTTTATAGTTCCGCCAGAAATGACCGTTTCTAGAGCTAAATTTGTAAGTTAATTAAATCATTTATAGGAGTGGAATATTATTAAAACTTAGCATTCAACGCTAATGCCATTTTTAGTTTAACTCGTGAGAATCTGATAAAGGTAGGATTAACTTCCTAATTGAAACCTGCCAGAGAAAGCACAACCGAATTTTCCAGTATCAATTAAGATGCTCTCTCTATTGTCCCGACAAGTATAACTGATATGGACAGCATTAACGTGGGGCAGGTTTAAGTCTAATTTTAGTAGACTTTATTCGCCTGTAAAATGCATAATTTATATTAGTTTAAAGTTTAAAAACGAAACCGAAGTATCGTGCTTACTTACTTTTCTTCGTCATACATTCATTTCTAGCAAATTTCTAGAAATTACTAGTAAAGTGATATGAATTAATTTCCTGTCCACGTGTAGCTATAAAGGCCACAAAGGCCAACAGCAACTATTCATTCGAAAATAAATATATAATAATAAATTGCGTTGCAAAAAATATGCATGTAAACGACTTCGCAGCACAATAAAATTAGGGATAAGAATTCGAACAAACCACGAAACAAATAAAAACTTTTTACACTAAACAAATACAGAAGTATCGATCAAATTAAATTACTAAGTATTCTGAAAGCCTGCGGTTTTTTATAGGTGGTCTTACGGTGTCGCCGATGAAACATTGCACAGTCTTTAACCAAACAACGTCATTCCTTCGAGGTAGTGCAGTCCAATTTGTGTGTTATAAAGTGGCTTTAAAGAGTCAAAATCGCTCGTGAAAATTAAACACTGTCTACTTTACCTCTGGGATCGTTGTACACAACGTACCGTTGACATATCGGCTAGTTTACACCGTCGAGAATTATGTCCAATGGCTCAGTCGTGCGACTCGACGTTGGAACGCGCCCCGACCAACTTACATTTTACAATATGTATACCAAGTGTAAGATTTATCGAGTGCACAATAGAAATGGGAATTTGCTAATAAAGTTGAAAAGTGAAACATACATTTCACTTAAAGAAACAAGTTGTTTTTGACATTGATTTGTATATTTAGGTAGATGTTTGTTTCAAGTTTCAACGTAGACCATTTTTTTATGCAGAAGTGAAGCGCTGACATTAAAATTTCTAGAAAATTTCCAAGCTTGGGAGGGCATGCAAAAACGTCGATCCAGATTATCATTAAATATCTATCGCTAATCCATATCGAAGGAGGGCCTTCGGGCGTTATCAAACACTTGGATGCCTAAAAATCTCTCCATCAATCCGCACAGGAGCAGCGTGATGGAGTATGCTCTAGGCCTATTCTAGGACTTCTTTAAACCTGTGTGCAAAATTTTATTTACTGCGTTTTATAGTGCGTTCTCATTTTAGGAGTTTGAGCTTTGTTGGTATTTCAATAATTTAGGACTTTGCCTTTTATAAACCTAGATTTTATATTTTAATTTTCGAGAAAATGATACAAATTCAATTTATCAAAAAACTTCGTCAGTATCAAGTATCAATAGAAAAAATAAAAATGCAACAATATAAATGAAAGAGTAAACATTTAATCGCACAACTGAGTTCCGCAGCAATAAATCAATAAGGACAATAAGTAACATTATCATTAACAAATTAAATAATCTCAGAAAAAGTAACAAATATAACGTGATCGCAATATTAATATATGGTATACTTACATATTATACACATTCGTGATCAATCGATGTGCGTAGGCGCCACTCGCGAGTTTCGAAAAAACATTGGCTTGTGACAACATAAGCGAAACATTTATATTGTATCGATGTACAAAGAATACGTTACAACAGTTTTCTTTATGACAAATAAACTTGAGGGAAGGAGTGCGCCGAAAAGGTACCTATTGTACTGTGTAACCGATATGAGTATGTATATTATGTTCTCTATGTACTCCAAACCGGAAGGTCCAATTTTGATGATCAACTTAGACCGATAGATGATCAAGTAGTTTGGTTGTAATTTGATCAACAATCTTTTTTTGTTTAATAGTGCATGAAAATCCGTTGTTCACCAATAAATAAAATTAGCCAAATGCATGTCAGGACACGCGTAATTTCCGTAGTTGTAAGTTTATCCACTATTACTACCTATGCCAACATAGCCGTGATAGTTTTCCTTGTAAATTCATGATACCAACTGAACCATTTAGCTCACGAGGGGGGGACACTTTCCTCTTACCAAAATTGGCACTTTAAAGCCGAATATTTCCCAAACGTGTCCCTGATTTGAAACATGATCTTAGCAGACCCATAATATTTTTAAAATACCTTTTTTAATGAACCCCACACAATGGGGTTCGCGACGAAAAAATATTTCATCCCCACGTTATCCTGAGAAAAAATATTTTTGTAATTTTTATTCTACGATTTTGTAGCTAAATATGTTTACCCATGCCCAATTACAGCTTTCTAACACTAGGTTTCTCGACACTATGCTACGGACAGACGGAAGGAAGCACGGACATGACGAAACTATAAGAGTTCCATTTTGACTGCGGAACCCTAAAAAGATTCCATAATCGTAACGGTACGCGATGAGAACGCGAGCGACGAATGCAAGCGTTTCAAAGTTCACTTTTTTGAATAGTAAAACATTTATTGGCTACTTTGACTTTTGATATTCCTTCTTCAAATAAGAAAGGTTAACAAGCTGGATATTGTGTGAGGTGTGGATGATGTGAAGGTGCGCTGTTCACCGCCGACTGTCTAGATAACCATCGCTGATAACGCGGGAACGAACCTTGACGTGCGTACACGCAACGCCGGAACTCGTTTGTGACAAAACTTTTATTTTCTAAATTAGGTTTTGACGAACAAAAAGTCAGATCGATTTTACGGAAAGGATTGAAGTAAAAAAGCCAATTAGTGTTTTATAACTTAATTGTTTTGAAATGATTATGTGAGGCCTGTTTGTATTTTTTGGTTAGGTTTGATTTAATGTGATTACGGTAGTTTATTATGTATGCTTAAGAAAGAGATACGAGGATATTTTACCTACAAGTACGTTTTATGTATAGTGGAGAATTAGGGTAACTGGCATAGCCCAGCGAATAAGCCGGCTGAAGTGGCAATAGGTTGGTCACATTATGTAGTTTGGAGGACCGATAAACGTTGGGGAAGAAAGGTCCTCTAATGGCGCCCATATCTCAGGAAATGGAGTATAGGACGCCCCCTGAGGTCAGGGGGTGGTGACCAAGTGGTGGTGACCTGGTAGACTGATGACCTGAAGAAGACAGCGGGTATCCGCTGGATTCAGAAGGCTCAGGACCGGTCAGAGTTGCGCAAGTTAGGGGAGGCAAGTGGACACCCAAGGGCTGATGGATGGATGTATACCCATCATATGTTATACCTTTCATAAAACATACTTTTATTATGCAGTGAACAGTAAGTACAAAGTACAACGTTTTTATATATGTCAAGTTATAATTAAATAAAGTATAACTCAACACAATATTCCAAAAACACATACTTACAAACTTTCACTAGATTTGTCGCAAAGAAACAGTTATGATTTCGTAAAATACACCGATACGAATCTACTTAGCATACGGGACTACTAATTAGGTACAATTTAAATATCTTTAATAACACGCCACCGAGTGTTTGTGTTATCGACTGTACTTCCACTTACCGTCGATTGTAAACAGCTTTTAAAAACTTCTTGTCCCACCTTTATCTTTGCAGCAGGTAGGTACTAATTATATGTTATTATTTAATACAATGTTGTTACATAGAATACACCAGTCTGCCTTATAAACGATAATAAGTGTTATAACAACGTAAACAGCGAAATGGAAATTAACAAGTATATCGTTTTGTTTCGTTTGGAAACTTTCGACACGAACTAATATTAAATTATGGGTCTGATTGTCCGATAATACTGTTTCGTTTCTTGTTGAGTTTTTAATTATGAAGCTTTAGTAGCGTGGTAACTGTGATCGTTATTAACTTGCAATTACTTAAGAAATACTTGGATCATTGTTACTAAAATGAACCTATATTTTCTTAATAATAGTGTTAAAAGGTCATTATCTTGTTATCAATCGTGTTAAAAATATTGTAGTTTCAGCAGTCTATTGACGGTGACTGTCAACATCAAGTATTTTTAATCCCCACGGTAAGTGTGCATGATAGATGGTAGACCTTTAAGAACTCGCTAACTAACAAATTTCTTCTAGAATCAGGTATGAAATCAATGTTAATTACCGCATCCCAATAATGAATCACTTTAAGGATTTGAATAATCCACTCATTTGTTCTCTAGAGTACTATTCATTTCAAATAACTGAACACCCAACTTGATTTGCTATTAGTATAGATAATCACGCTAAAATAGCAAACAACCAATAATGGATAGGTTTTATATTTTCCCGTCTTACAAAGCCTGTCATAAAACTGGATGTAATTACTGTTATACTTAATTTGCTGTTGAGAATACAGGAGCCAATCGAATAACGGAGATATTTTGTATCATTATACCTCGCCTCGAGCGCAAAGTGGTCAAAGACTCAAAGACAATTCTTAATTCGAGACTCGCTCGAGGCAGTTTTGTTTGAGAATATTTTCCTAACTAATTAAAAGCGTTGAAATAAGAAAATAAAAACTCGCTTAGTTATCGACGGCATCGACCGGCTTTGTTACGGCCACCAGGGCAGGCTCCGGTTAGCTTCAGTAATTAACTAAAATCGAGAGAATAATACTACTACACCGGCACGGGCGACGCGATGCGCTCAACAAAGGATGCACAATTCGAAAAATGTCGGTATAAGGACAGATTTGCAGTACGGTAACTCCTGTGGGGTCTGGCTAAATTATAGTCAAATTCGGTCCCATTTGTATTTTGACCTGGACTAAGAAATTTGGCGATAATGACATGGAACGGTATGGGTTTGGGCTGTGTGACATTTAAGTACAAATAAGTAAAGTAAGCCACCTTCCTTGTTGACCAACAAGAGAGGCAATGGAGTTTTGGTCTATTCGATTTTTAACATGCAAAGTTTTGTAGCACCAGTCATAAGTCTAATTCCAATGGTTAATACTGTTTTCACCTTTAATATACATGATTCTGTGTGATGTGAACTCTGTTCGTAACATTAGACCAGCAGTTCTCAAACGTTTTGGCTATGGAGCCCTCATTACTGCTGCATTACCTTGTTTTTGTTATTTGATTTTTAGGGAATAAATAAATAAAATAAAAAATAAAGATTATTATCAACAGTTTTCGGCTTAAGAAGTGGTTCTAGTACGTTTTTTCCTTTGTTCGCCGCGGTTGTTAGTAACACTATCCCTGTCAAAACACGAGACAAATAATAACTAAGTAGTTTTTATTCTTGAGGCAAACCAGACTGACTACACGACTGTATCTTACCACAAGTCACACCACCATAATAGCCTAACTAGACGGATGAAACTGAATCTTCAAAGTTCCCCTCCGTAACTGCACAGTCCGTTAGCTACGGCAATTTTAGTATAGCTCGTCAAAATTATTAATATGAAAATAATTAAATTCAACATACTGGAAAAATACAAGCAGTGTGTTAAGAAAGAGGCGATACATTGATTAAATCTTTATTATGAGAGTTTGATTAACTACCTTGTATCGTGTACCTACTAATAATCACAATAGAAATCATGGAGGTTATTGTCAATTGATTTAACAAAGAATGTATACACGTTCTCAAGAGAATCATTATTAATGTAGGTAAGTTAGTTAATTCTGAGACATTATATTTGCGTGTTAATACATAATCGGGCAAGTAGCAGAAAGAGGAAATATGTTATATAAAAAATATCGCTATGAAAACTTCAAGACCAAATCTGCATGATTGCATATCATAGCTTCTTTATTTACATTAATTAAGCATAATATACTTTTATGGAAACGTTGGCATCTCACGCTAGAATTGTAACATTAGCCTACCTTTGCATACGAAGGTAGATAATTCATTAAAATAACATTTAAGGGAAATAGAAATGGTATTTACTTTTCTCGCTCCCTTTTTATGAAATATATCTCTAAATATGTGTAAGTTCCTGTAGGTAAAGTATTAAAACTAATAATGTAATCTGTATTAATTAAATACAATTTAAAATTAACTGACAGTGCTCAGTAACCTAACAAGGAAGAGTAATAGAAAGGCCGAAAAGAAAACATTTCCACAGAAAACAAAAGACCTAATGAACCCTATTAGTACCATAGAAGTCCAATGTAGAATGTTTAAATTTTTGGTATCAAGTAATACTTATTTCACGCCCACAGACAATGGCTTTCGGCCATGATTACGCCTTTTTATGAATGTAGTCTATTCTCTATACATTTCAACATCATTTTATTGTTCCGTCACAATTTTTGATAAAAATATCATTATATTTATAAAACTAGCAATCGCCCTCGCTTCGCTTCGGAAAAAATCTTAGGTGCTTTAGTTAACTTACATAACATACTCTTAAAGCAGCATGATCGCTCATTAGAACAACGTTACTATGAAAGGTCAATACTCGAAATAACGATTCGATATTTTTAGGGTTCATTACCTCGAAAGAAAAAACACGGTTCCCTTAAGATCACTTACTCCATTGCCCGTCTGTCTGTTTGTATTTCAAGACCTTTTTTCTCAGGAACGTGTGAAGGTAACAAATTAAAATTAATCCAACACTCAGGTCTGCAATCCCTAGGAGCTGTGAAAACATCTGGGGGCACGGCAGTGCCCCCGCCAAGTCGAGCAAAAAAAATGCGGCACGGCCGTACCATCCTTTTCTCGAAGCAGTTCAGGTCATCTTCGAACCCCTATAACTTCGTCGTGGATAAAGCTAGAAGCCTGAATTTTAAGTAACCAAACAGGCATTGTATATAATATCCTGTATCCTCAACGCAATCAAAAAACATTCGGCTAGAAGGAATGTCTTAGGTAAAACGTAGGTTAAATAAAAAATCTTAAAACTGTGAATTTGTAAGTATCACAAAAAATATTTTTAAACCTATTTGCAGAACTTGGTAATTTGATCGGGACCCATATCGATACATGGGGACAATAGTTCTTCAACGGCAAAGTTAAATTTGTTCCGTTTATCTTTTCGTTACGTACAACTATGTTAGATTTTACTAAACAGTTAAGTTAGGTTCAACAACCCTAGTTCGCACTGAGCTGCATTGTTGCTTTTACTTATTATTATTATTTCATCATATTATTTTCTAAATTTTGTGTTTCCTACTTAACCCTTAGTACTTAAATAACATTGAATAAATAAATTGTATGATGATGTTTGCTGATCCATCAGTATTTCACATTAGGTACCCAGACTTTAAAAAAAGAAATAGTCTTATATCGTTCTCCAAGGTACAATCTATGTCTATACCAAAACACATCAAGATTGGTTCAGCAATGAGAGAGAATTAAGGTTAATTCGATGAGTTATATGAGAATGGTAATAAAGGATTGCACATTTTCGCATTTATTTCATTGTAGTTTTGGCAAATCAATAATTCGGCAAAGGGAAGATATTGCTTCACAGAAAATGAGAAAATTCAGCACTCTGCACTCTCAACACGATGTTCCTCAGGACTGCATTATAACAGAACTACAACATCACTACTACGGAACTCTAAAAATGACGGAACACTTAGTTATTTCAAAGAACAATCCTAAGATTGATTTAACACGCCGCAATACGTTTTATTTAGTGGATTTATGTATTTTATGATTAATTATTCAATTTGTTCAATGTCTACAATATTTTGTACAACACCAAATTACGATTTTCAACCCCTTCCAGGGTAAAATACAAAAAAATGCTAAAACGTTGGAGGCCATAATACGCAATTAATGATTTAAAAAAGTGAATATAAAAATAGATATTTAGTAAAAAATACTTCAGTGCCGTATTCTAGCTCCATCTTGCGAAATACAAATAAACTAAGAAATGCATGTTTGCCTTATTTTGTGTGAAGAAAAGGTTTTTGTAAGTTTAAAACAAATTAAAAACTCGTTTCTCGGTTTTGGTATCGTGGAAGTATAGATTTACAACTTAAAAAATCATTTATTTCGAAATCACAGACATTCACTTCAGTTATATTTATGTGTATTTGAATTATTGTAAATTTGTAAAAAAATAAGTACTCGCTTTGGCTCCACCTCGCAAAATATAAAGAAAAAACTAAGAAATGTATGTACCTATGCCTCAATTTGTGTAAAGAAAAGGTTTTTGTATGTTTAAAACAAATCGACTCATATTTTATTTTCTCGCTTTGTTATGTAACCCTAAAAAATTGCCTATAATTTAAGTTGAAGACTCGATATTGTAGTAAAGTCCTGTTGAAATCCGTTCAGTAAGTACTTAGCTTCAGAGATTAATGAAGACAAACAAAAATTAAAAACTCATTTTTCGGTTTTGATATCGTGCTAGTAACGATTTATAACATGAAAAATGCAGTTATTTCGAAATCACAGACAGACATACTAATTATATTATATATTAAAGGTGTATGTATTAAAGGCGTTGGCGTGAATCAACACATACAGAGCCATCTAGTTGCCAAGATAGTAATCGATTATTTATTGGATATCGGTTACTCATACAGATTTAATTTGCGTTTTTCTACCACTTCCCAGGTGAAATTTATAAAATGCTGAAATTATATTGGAGGTCATAGATACGCAAACAATATGCTCTTAAAAACAAAATACAAAAGTAAATATCCACTCAGTAATAGGGATTTGAATTAATGAAAAAAATAACCTTTAAATGCATTTTATGGCCTTTCCATGCAATATAAGTAAAATCTAAGAAATGCATGTATAACTCTTTTTGTACGGAGAATACGTTTTTAAAAGTTTAAAACAAATCGGCTGAATTTTTTTTATTTTTCCATACAAACTATCCCTAAGGAACCCTTTAGTATGGAACCCTGAACAATTGCTTAGTTGTTAAGTTGAACACTTTGCAACATCCTAGTAAAAGTGTTGTTAAAATTCGTTCAGTGGTTTCGGAGATTAGCGGAGACAAACAAACAGACAGACAGACAAAAATTTTAAAAACTCATTTTTCGGTGTTGGTATCGTGCAAGTAACGATTTGCAACTTGAAAAAATCATTTATCTCGAAATCACAGACAAACTCTTCAATTTTATTAATATGTATAGATATCAGTACCTATCGAATACATATTCATTTGTTTGACGGAACATTTGTCAAATCTGTGTATTGCATAAAAATGAATACAATAGGCGTTGATTAATGTTTATTTATATTGCGCAAGCGACTGGCAATATCGATTGATTTAAGATCTCTTATTGCTACATTCTGTATTTCGATATCCATATTTTACAAATTAGTTAATGCATTGGAACGCGCAAAGACTTATGTCCTTATCTACTAGGATTCCATGTATTGCGTCCCAGAATTTGATCATTGTTACCAACATTATCGAATGGTGTAATAATACAGGTTGAGTGTTTTAATCATGATGTCTCTGCGAAAAAAGAATTACTAATAAACGTTCCTTTCATTTTTTATACAACCCTAATTGCAAGCGTTATGTTAGGCGACATAAATGAATAAAATACATGTACCAGTAGTCAAATACACGTCGTAAAGCGGTCGCTCAGTGCGTTGACTGCATTAAGGAGGGAAATATTAAAGTCAATTCATATAAATTATTAATCTGTATTTAAAAATGTATCAATGCACAAGCCAAACCTTTGGCTAAAATTTCGCAAACGTATCCTTCTTATGACGTAGGCATCCACTAAGGAAGGATTTTTCAAAATTCAACACGCAAGGGGGTGAAATAGGAGATAAATATGATAAGCATAATTACCGCGGATGAAGCTGCAGGCAACAGCTAGTACAAAATATTAAAACATCAGTATTAAGAAGGCTCATTAAACTAGGATGTCCATACATATTATCGAAAATAAATGTCCACTATATCATTAACCCTTCATCTCCTGCATTCAATCATCCCAATCAATTCCTGGCCAGGAACTGAACCTGTTGATTTCTTTTTAATTTCCAAAATTATACAATAATAGGAACTCATGACTATTATCTAACTATAAAATTAACTCAGCTCAAAGCCTTATCGTGTAAACGTCGTGGCAGATACGTTTATATTACGTCATATAAATTCGTTGAGACATCGTTTGCCAGATACATTTATATGATTAAAATTATATATAACTAAACTATAAACCATCGAATTGAATACAATTTTACAATTGTTTGTTTGCAACAAAACTGTAATAAAACCCTTATAATAGCTATTTAACTATGAAATTGGAGACTTTATAACCAGCATTTAGTTTTAATTATATGTGGATCGGCGCGCAATTCGAAATTTAAATAAATTTTATTCTAAAGCCGTGTTATTTTTTAGTGTTGTGGTAGTTTTTTGCGCCATGGATAAACTGAAAATTCTTACAATTTTCGAATTTTGAGTTCTTACGTGGAAATACCGCTGCGCAAACAACACGAAGCATTGACGACGTGTACGGGCCTCATACTGCTTGCATAATCATGGTCCATTATTGATTCAATCGTTTTAAATCTGGAAATTTTGAGTTGAAGAACGAGGCTCGGGGTGGACCGGTAACCATTGTCGACAACTACGAATTGAAGGCGATAGTGGAAGCGGATCCAACTCATTCTACGGCTGAGCTTGCTGCAGGATTTGGAGTTAGTGTCAATATAACATTGAAGCACTTGCGTCAAATCTAAAATATAAAAAGATAGATAAGCGGGTGCCACACGAACTAAGCGACCAACAGCGAGACTTGCTCCTCGAAGCATGCATACTACTGAATCGGCATACAAAAAGGGAATTCTAAATCGAATTGCTACCTGCGATGAAAAGTGGATCTTGTACAACAAACGTTAGCGTTCGTCTCAGTGGTTGGACCCGGGTACAGCACCTAATCAGTGCGCTAAAAATAGATTACTCGTAGGAAGATGATGATGACTGTCTGGTGGAACGATGCCGGACTTGTACGTCACAGTTTTTACCAAATAGCACAACAGTGACGTCAGATATCTATTGCCAAGAATTGCAAACAAGCTCGCAATTTAACAACCAAGACTGGTCAATCGCTCTTTTTCATTGCTTTTGCACGACAACGTGCGAGCTCACACTTCACGACAGAAAATCGCAAAGCTACAAGAGTTACAGCTGGAAGCTTTCCGTCACCGACCGTACTCACCAGATCTCGCTCCAACAGGTTTCTATTTTTTTCAAAATTTTGACAATTTTTAAGTGTGAAAAAGTTCTACACCCGAGAGGCAGTACAAAACGCTTTCGCTGACTCCATCGCCGCCCGTCCGGCAGACTTCTACAGTAAAGGGATAAACAAACTGCCATCAAAATGCCAAAATTGTAAAGGCAATTTGAGTCAGTACTTTGATTATCTAAAATAAAAAAACCAAAATTTTTATGTTTAAAATTGTCATACAAATCTCTAATTTCATAGGTAAAGACCATTAAATACATCTATTAGTTGTATTAAATTTATATTTATAATATATAACTATTTTGCTACGAGTAATTGGGAATTATCATTAAAAAATGTTTATCTGTGACCAACATAATAATAGGTATATAATATATCAACGATTACTTTATACTTATACTTTATACACATATTTTTGTCACCTTTGAGGTCAAATTCGTAAAAGGCAAATCCGTATCTCGAACTTGATTTATCTGTACGTACTATTGTCTCAGATGCACAATCGATCAAACTAAAACTCGTAAAAGGTCCATTTTAGAGGGTAATTCACTTCTTTTTGTCTCTTTCGAAAATAGCTTTTTATCTCCGGAGTCGATGGTCGATTTTATCATGATATAAATCCAGATAATTAAGTGGTGTGACAAAAAAATGGAGGCGCGATATGTTTTCGGCCCGTCGACTTTTATAAACTAGATGGTAATGAATGAATGAAGATAAGACGAAGGGATGGGTCCGAAAGGGACACACTGCCCTTTGTCAATGGGCTTGTGTTCCAATCGTGGTTCCTGTTTGAGGAATGGATCACTAACTTATTTTTATTATCGTCCGCGATGATACATGATAGTGTCTAACAATCCGTTCTATTGATTTTCAGTCGATACTTCTTTAGGTTTTAATTTGTACAATAGACTTGAAGAAGTCTAATTAATTGTTTTTCTGATTCATTAAATTTTGGACTGAGATTTTCGATCAGTTATTTTTTTATTCGGCTGAGGTATTCACTCATTGTTTGTTTTTATGAATATTTAAGGGGTACTTAATACCAGGTAATATTTGTAGTTACTAGCGTTTTTATGTTTTAATTTTTTACGAGTTTACTATGTTATTTCTCAATTCATGTACATAGGCACTCGTATTATATCAAATCATGCGTACAAATTATTTAAAACATGGAGTAAAATCTAATAAATCTTCACGAACCAAAGTATTTTTAACTGACTTCAAAAAAAAGGAGGAGCTTCTCAATTCGACTGTATTTTGTATGTTTGTTACCTCAAAACTTTCGACTGGGTGAACAGATTTTGATGATTATTCTTTTTATCAAAAGCTGGTGCTTGTCATGTAGTCCCGCTTAAATTTGAGCGATATTTAACAATGGCATCCATGAGAAAACTATGTTAGTATTAAATTTGCATTGAGTATGTGCACGACAAATGGACGAATATAACTCAATATTACGCCATCCGATTTTCATGATTCTTTTTTATTGTTATTGGAAAGGATGTACTTCATTTGAAGGCTGTTGTTTTTGCTAAAATTTTAGATTATAATATAATGTCTAATTTAAGCCCTTACTTCTTTGTAATGAAAGATTTTGGCGTAATTTCAACTGCCATAGACTTTTACTCAATTATTACTACACCACCTTCAAACTTCACGTCAGAGCTTGATGCAAAATTTTCAGACTTCAGAACATGCTCAGATGCTCACCTGCTAGCTAACTCTTATCGCTCGATCTCCAATTATAATTCGTAAGTGAATAGTAAGTGGTACATTTCCACAATCCACGCAGCGCAACGCGGTTAGCCTCCTTAATATTATAATCTTATTCTAAACACAGAATACATTAAGGAGCTATGTCGACCCAACTTGAACCGCATGGCGTCTGGCGTCATACCACGGGCGTAATTCTTGCTTTGAGTAAAGATACTCCGCATGTCCTATCATTTTGTGTTCATCAAAATGTTAAAATATTGTTTCTACATTTCTAAATAATATTTATACATTATTACAATGGTTAACCCTAGAGTGGGCGCGATTGGAGCATTTTGCCGCTCTATGCAAAAAAACGTAAGTAATTCTTAAAACTATTGCGCGAAAACTTGGCGCTTTTTAGTAGCTGCCTCCAATTTTGTTCGGAACCCGTGTTGAAAGACGGGATGTTATCAGTGCGAGGGGGGGCGCTTGAGAAGGAGTTTCTTAGCATCAGGTGTCGTCCGGCGGCGATTTGCTCGACGCGCGCCTACTCACGTAAGTAAAAATTGTGCTATATTATTTACGGTTTAAGACATTTATTTTCTCAAGAAGAATAAAATTCGCTTATTTTGAGACACATAAGTGATACTTAAAACTTAATATAATAATTACTTATGAATATGGTAGGTACTACTTGTAAATAAAATTAATAAGTAGTCCGACACTTTTAGTTCATCAATAAATTACAGTATTACAATATTGTACATGAGTGACAACATGAGTAAATGAGTGTGAAGCGTTATTATTATTATATTATTGTAAAAACAAACAAAAACCTTTTATTTTCAGGATTTATAAAACCGTAAAATCATGGAAGATCAAATATAATCTTGGCTAGAGGAAACATCAGCTAGCTTACAGTTGGTAGACGAGAATGCGTCTGAAAGTGATCTAGTCAACACAGTGAGCATAACACGGAAACACAGCAGTCGGCTGACAACGACGATTCTGACAAATAAGGACCTTCTTCAATTGATGTACCCTCTGAAGTACCATCTACACGACACCAATGGACAACTACTTTATTATAGAAAGAAACATTTGATGCTACGCCTACAGCACTTAAAGCAAATTGGGATGGCCCTGGTTAAGCCATATATGACCGAAAAGTTTTCTATAAACATTTTAAATATTCTTCTGAGGAACCAAATTGCTCGCTTTGTTCCTATAGTACAAGCATCATCTTCAACGAAGGAAGGTATATGCAAGATATGTCCATCAAAGAAAAATAAGCACACGAAAAAAGGGCGTTACATATGTTTAAAATTACTGTGCAATCAACATTGCACATACCTATGTGAAGACTTTTTCTACTAAGCATATAGTGTAGATTCAGAAAATATTTAATTTTGTTGTTTTTTTTCATTTTTATAAATATTATAATAGGATAATGTAGGATAAGTTAAAAAAGTGAATTAAAATGTTAAATTTTCTAAAGTTACTTGTAAACCAAAGTTTCTTAATCAGGGTTGAATAAATATGTTGATTTGTCATTCATTATTTGTGTTTTAATTAAATCCTGAGAAAATAAATAAATTAAATTGCGGTGTTATTACTTAAAATTGACAACGAAAACGGGCGGCAAAAAGCTCTACACGCGCCCACTGACGTTTCGCAGTAAGACGCGCCCACTCTAGGGTTAAGTGCGTGCACACTTTTTACGGTTTCGATGTGAAATCGGAACCCTTACAGTTCATATGTCCGTCCGTCTGTCCGTCTGTCCGTCTGACCGAAGCAAACTGCCTAGACCCTTCGTGCTAGAAAGCTGTTATTTGGTATGGGTATGCATATTTATTATTATAATATAAAAACTTGAGAGGTGTCAAGGGACACCCGGATGGAACGAAGTTAATGAGTAATAGTCGATAAACTTACTTTTTCGGAACCCTACATAGCGCGTGGCCTGACTTGTCCGGTTTTTACTTGATAATCGAATAGTCAATTTCACTCAGTTTTTTAGCCGTGTTCATTTATTATTTGTTATAATTATAATATCGCTAATTACTTACATAGTTGAATGCTTAAAATGTTATAATTTGGCTACACATAAAATTTTGATTATTTTTTAAATCCTATTGGCATCCTGCCATATTTATCTAGTTGCTCTGTGAATTTAGTGTTATTTTACTCAAAATATTCTTCCACTTAGCTATTCAAATTAATCGTCTTATTATATAATAGATATCGCTTGAGATATGTCTACTATATTGGAATGAGACAGTCAGTAACATACACTCCTTTAACTATGCCAAAGTTGGCATATTTACCTGCTTGCTTTATTACTCACTCAAAGTAGAATCTCAATTTACTTGAAATATATTCCTAATTTCCGAACACCTCCGAACCTAATAACATCTGAACATGTTATTCGCGCAACTTCAAGAACACTTCAAACAATTGTCGATTCATTTTAAGCCTGATACCCAACGCGTCAAAGCAACGACGGTATGCAAACAAGCGACAGATTACTAGGCGAATGTATTTGCACCGACCCAGCTTACGGGGTACAGGTATGCCACGCGAACAAATACAAGTTCAGATACGAACGGATCAAATGAACCCACACACACTGGAATGATTGTAAAGCTTAACACGTTAGCACGCATTGAGTAGATTGCCTCGTATAATGGGAGCTGCTGTTGAGCTAAATTATGTACAGCTAAAGGGAAATTTTATCGAGAATAGTCACCGCTCTTACAAATGAAGCGCTCATAGCCCGGATGCTTGTCAATCCTAGGTGATCGACAAAGTTAAGCAACAGTGAGCGCGGTAGGTAGTTGGATGGGTGACCGCTAGTGGCAAAAACGCTTAAGCGACAGATAACAAAATAGACATACAATATCATTACATAATAGTTCATCATAACCAAACCGCAGCGTTCAAAAATGGCTCCAGAAATCTCCTGAGTTGCAAACAACACAATTTTATAAACTTGTTATAAAAATATTTTAAGTAGAAATATTAATTTACACATGTCAGCTCAATCGAACACCAGGGCGTGGCTGAAATTTAAATATGTAGCAAGAATTGATAACACAGACAGGCGAAACTAAACAAAAACTCTCTACAAGCAAGTCTAAAGATATGAACAATCCTTGAAACTGAACAGTCGCGTCGTCAATACAGGTATCGCAAATAGTCTATGAAGTACATACGAATAGTATCGATCTGGGAATAACATACTCGTACATACAAGTAGTGCTGTACAAGACACAATCAACGCCACGTGTACCTTCTCCCACAGGCTCATGTGACATGTAAATGCATTCCCTCGGGCGCCTTAGAAAGCTCTTACTAGAGAGTAGACACCTACCAATCCGATCCGATTCCACTCGCCGGAGTTTGCAAGTTTTGTACGACCCAAGATGAATTGAGTTTGAATGAATTGCATCCGGTTTCTATCTGTTAGGTATTGGAGTTTAAACATGTGTTCAGTTTTGAATGAAAAATGCTGTTTTTGAAAAAGACTTCACTGGCAGGAAAACAAGATTAACCACTTTCTTTATTTTTCTTCTTCTCTTTCTTGGTCGGCAACGCATCAGTGACTAGCCACGTACCATTAGGTGGATCGTAAACACGTTTGTCGGCTGTTTCCTTGAAAATACCAGCTATTACTGAAATGCTGATCGAGGAAAAAATAACTAATCAATATCAACTCTATTGTCAAACGTCAATCGGATTGCTGAGTACATGAATAAAACGACATGTCTACTAACAGAGCTGTCAAATTATTTGAAATTTTACCACAAGAGACTTAATAGTACGTAATTGTATAATATAATTTATACGTTAAACTTTAAGTTCACTTACGTGTTAATTGATTTTCATTTTGATCAGATGTCTGAAACCGGAGGTAAGTAAAAAAAGAATGTGAAACTTAATTTGGCAACTTTTAAATATATATTTTTTCTTATAGCTGAATAGACAAGTTATAAAATTATAACATCCAAAACCGACAGTTCAACATAATTATACTCCTCATATTATCCTTTATCCTTTCCTTATAAGATTTTTGGCACTAGCGGTCATTTATAATTTACCTATTTCCTACCACGTTGAAAGTGCACTAGCTATGGGTATCTTACCTTACACATATGTAATATACAGATTTTATTAACATTAACAAAGATAAATTATGACATTTATTGATTAAATATCACGATGTACATCTAGTGTTAAACAATTTATTAGCAAGATAAGATTTTCGTCACATTATGTTTCGAATGCCGAATGTCGTTCATTTGTAGCCGGCGTAATAAAAACACTATTCTTATCATCTTGTAATCGAGTGAGGACATCAAGTTACATTGCGACGAAGCGGGCAATAAAGGATTGTAGGCTTTTATTAACACAAAATTGCGTGTTCCGTTTGAATACCCAAGAAACACCTTGTTAAAATACGGTTTGGAAACGGTTAACAACTATAGCTTTGCATATGAAATCAAATTCTAAGCAAAACACGCGAAGTAACAGTACAAATTGTTTTCAAGTACGCTTCATTTGTAAGACTTGTCAGGAGTTTGTTTCTATTAGCGCAATTAATGACTTTCGTTTGTTAATTAGAGTCGCAGCTCGCAAGAATTCACTAATTCTATGGCTCTACGGTTTCTATTTGCGAATGACTTACCAAAACATTTAAGTTAACCAATTGTGGTACTTATAACATTTTCACAAAAGTAGCGAGTTCACAACCGTGAACCTGCGGCTAGGCGACACCGCGCTTACAGCTCGCCGACTGACGAAGAGGTATGGAGAGACGTAAGCGCGGGGACGACGACCCTCAGGCGCGGGTATTGCAAGTTGACCACGCACTGCAACGCGGTTTGTGAGTTTGTCCTATGTCCAGTATTGGACCTCCAAAGGCTGATGGATGGATGGATAAAATGCATCTAGGATTCTCTCGAATTGATTCTAAACTTGGAGCCTAAACTCTGATTGGTTAAGAACCAATGTCATTACCCGGTTTCTTAGCAAAATCTGATGAATAAAAGAAAATAAAAGTCATATTTGTTACATTTATGAAAAAAAAACACTGGTATCATAAATCACCAAATATAATTTGGTAGCTTCTGTTGCACCCAGGGGTACGCATTTATAAATAACCATTCCAACTTTCAAATCATATACCCCTGTCATGTTTTTCTAGTAAGTATCACCACTAGATTAGCAGTGTGGGGAAAATGAAGACAGATGCGGTGCGAGTTTTTGTCTGCTTGTTTGTTTGATACGCCTAGTCAGCTACTTGAACCGCCTTGGCGCTTGTCATTTTAGATTTTTTGCCACTTCCCTAAGCACTTCCCTCTAGAGGCAATAAATCTTTTACGTTTATTTGGAGCATAAGGCTAGCTTGAGGTTCTACCCACTGTTTGGTTAAGGGAAATAGATATTATTTTTGACTGCGGGCGTATTTTAATTATTTTTTTAACTTTGTATCTTATTATTTTTTGCAATTTACAATTTATGTGAGCTCAATAATAAGTATAATCGTTAATGTCTGACTGATTCATTAGTTTACGAACAAAAATAAATGTAACAAAATAAACTGCCGTATACTGTGAAAATCTTATATTTATTTTGTCGAAATTATTTAATGACACCACTTTAATGGCCCAACTCAGAAAGCTTCGTTTATTTAGCCGCAATATATTAAGTATCAGTTCATCTCAGAGTCACGTTGTCAACTTAAAGTGACCCTAGTGCGGACTAACGTCTAATAACCCTATCGATATCATTTCGATGGAGTGTTAGTGCAGCCAGTTGATGTTAGTGTAGTCAATGATGATTGGTTGAATTGACTAGACTCTAGACATTCAAAAACTTCAATGATGTATTCAATCATTAAATAATTAAGTAAAGATATGTGTATACCTAAATTGAATTGTCCGTAAACTGACTTTGAAAGTAAATTTTTGTGATTCTGTACTAAGGAGCAATTTAAGTAACCGTTAAGTGACTCTGAGTTGGGGCGTATAATAAATAGTTAATAATTGATTAGAACTACGCATTCGTTCAACTTCTCACTGACTGCCTTCAACAAATGATTGATGAGCTCATAAAAACTACAAAAAATGTTTTGTCTTAGATAATGAGCGTTGACTTAATAATTAATGAATTCGATTCAGGAGATAACAGGGCGCTATCGAGTGTACGATCTGTTTGACCAACTATATATTATAATGCTGGTCTAGCCAACGGACGGTCAGTGTACGACGGTCAGACTTCGTGTTAAAAATATTTACTGTCACATTTGTTGCAAAGTAATAAAACAGATACCTAGCTAAGCGATTATATTATCACTAAATTATTACTGTCTCACAGCTGAACATGTATCCTACATAAGATTTTTTTAATATATACGTATATAAACACAGTTTTCATTAAAACAATAAAATTATAGAGTAGTTGTGAAAAAACTATTTAAAACAAACCCAATTTGTATCATATTTGCATATTTTACCAGCCTATTAAGCTGGTAAGCTATAGGCTGTAGCTTATACGCTGGTTAGGGAACATACCAAAACCACGTAACCCATTTTTTCCAACTTTTTACCCCCCTCCCCCCCCTTCGTGACCATCCGTAGTATATGAGAAGACCCCCCCCCCCCTCCCCCCTAGTTTTCACGTGGTAATTGATAAATACGGTTTTCAATACTTTTTTGCAAAAACAGAGTTAAAAAATAATAATTTTGCTTTTATTTGACGACTTTGTGGCGCAATAGTTGCTAAAATATTGACTACGTGACAAAAACCTAAACCCCCCCCTCCCCACTGTGACCAATCGTGGTGTTTTGAAGACCCCCCTCCCCCCCCTAAATGAGGCACGTGGTTTTGGTATGTTCCCTTATACCATTTCAAAATCTAAAGCCGAGAGAGATACGGAACAAAAATGGCGGAAGCCGGACCACGCAATGAGAAGACGCGATAACCGCGCAACGCAATCCAACGTCCTATATCCTATCCTACAGGCGAATTCAATTAACTGTACAAGGCACGAGAGTAATAAATTCTCTAAACAATCAGAATTCGAGCCCTGGTAATATGTCCGCTCGCCTGCATACGCACTGCGGGGCCTCAGTTTAATCAACGAATGAATGATGTACCTACGACCATCCCTCGCAACATGTGTATCTATTTGGAACGTTTTTTCGCCTTTTTCAACCCGAACCATGAATTCGACGGTAAAATATTTGGTGGAAGCCAAATGAGTACGATGAATTTTGGAAAGCGACTGTGTCATATTATTATACACTACATTTACACTAATGATGTAATTTAAAATTACATCTATGGTTTACACTAATTTTTTTTATTTAAATCCTATGATATTAATAATAAAAATAGGTAGACATGTCACTACTCACTAGCGCGCCATAGATGAAGATCGTAAGAGCGGTCAATTGACTTCGGTCTGCTCGTAGTTGCTCTGTCAATACAAGATGATATGCACGGTTTTGTTGTTGTCAGAAGTGCTTGGGATTTGAAATACAACGTTAAAATGCCTTCGTCTATTATTGTAGTGTGATTGGTGTAGTGAAACAAAAGATAAACGTGTGTGTGTTATATAATAGCTCTTTTCGGAATAGATTTTTGGTTGATTTGTAAGGGCATGACGTATCTATATTTTTTTAAACATCATTGATTAAATCATAGTTATAGACTTGATCAATCCTTCTATGGTTAACACAGATTTTTTATTAAATCATAGTTGTAGACTTGATTAATCCTTCTATGGTTTACACAGATCTTTTATTAAATCATAGTTGTAGACTAGATTATACCTTGCAACTTGGAAATATCGGTGTATCATCGTGAGGACTTCTATCATAGTAGGTAATCTTATAAATAATCTTATTTACAAGATTACATTACAAAAGTAATTGTTGTATTTAGTTTAAAATCTATATAAGGTATAGTACGTATAATCTATTAGAGTTTTGTTAAGATGTTCCAATCATTTTCGCTAATTTGCTGAAGATTACAAATTGTTTAAATGCAAAGTGCTCGCAAGCAGAATACCTTATGAAGTAACACTTCACTTGAAATATTTTAAATGAGTTGCTTTACTTTAACTATTTCAAATATTAAGTTTATTACTTTAAATATTTCCAATTTTCTTACACAATTCCCTCAAAAAAAATTCTGGTATGAAATTATTTATTTTCAAAATATGTACATAATTATGTATTTTGAAAATAAATAAAGAATGAAGGAGGGAAGCATCATTAAATACACTGTTACACATTAGGTAAATTAAGTACAATTCAAGCCAAGTTACTCGCGTTTCAGCATATCTTTTGAGAACACCACACATACATTACATAGTATGAGCTTATCTATCTCTAAACGCCATCTAATTGTAACAAAGGGATTATTCACCTAAGAGGCTTAAGCCCACACTCCTAATTTATGCTCGTACTCGGAAACCCCGATCGTATTTCCTTTTTCACGACAATGGATTCATAAAAATTATAGAAAAAGTAACTGCGTAAAAAAACTAAAAAATAAGCCCAGTATTTTAGAATGTTGTTAAAAGTAATACTGAATAACTACACCACAAAAAGATTAGCAGTCGGGACTCCTTCTTCAACCAATCAAATCTTGTTTGTTTTTTTCTCAAGCAGCGCTGTGAAATTTAAATGGGTGTGGTTTTTTGTTTTTAATTATACTATATCCTAGCTAAACTGTTACGTAAAATGAAAAATGATGAAAGGAATCTAAAAATAATTTTTGAACACCTATTCAATGATACCACGCTCTATAGAGCTTTTGGTTTTGAGAAAAAAATATTTGAAGATAATATTGCGCCAAAGTAATCGGCCATTTTATTTTTTTTTCAATTTTGATATACCCAATGTCACTCTCACAATTAAGACGAATCTAACGGCACCTCTCAAGCCGAAATCGATCAAGCCATTTAGGCTTGAGAATGTGCCAAAGAAATATTATACATACATACATTGTACGCACTCGGAAAACAAAACCCTCCTTCTGGCGCGGTCGGGTGAAAACTGCATTCTATGGAAATTATTATGGTGTTTACACATCAACAATGGTAGATACCATTCATTGTTAGGGTGATAGGTTAGTGGCTAGACTTTGGGCGTATTTGGGGCTGTAAGCCTGTTATTGTTGAAGGCGCTTAAATGCTCATACACGCGTGACCTATACTAATTGACGCACCCCGTTCACTGGAATAAGCGCGTGTAAGCCCGCACCATTCGAGCGAGTGAAAACCAGCTTATTGCACACCATCAGCATAATATACCACATACCCGCAATCTGCAACCATGCTTACATTGATAACGGTAACGTGACTGTACATCGGTCGATATTTATATGAGTTCAACACAGGGTTTTTAGCTTGACCTTTGTAGAAATGCAGTGAAATCTGTAATAAATCATCATTTTCAGTGAAAGCAACACATTGATTTGGAAATTTACTATGTATAGTATTTTAGACGGAAATTCTACCTTACAGTTTCATAAAGTATTTTTCTGATGTCAATGGGCTGTAATGTGTTTTAAGTTTAACATCCAACTCAATACAAGAAAATAGTCACAGGTGCGTTGTAGTTCTGTAGACCCTGTGTAGAAGTTTATTGGCTAGCAATACGTCAATGATGGTCGTATCGCGACTAGTTACATAAAAATAAACACCAAAAATACACGTACCTATACTATCATTATTAACTATCACTGATCAATCCACAACAGTTTTTAATCGGTTTCAGATCATTCGATATCATTTTTTTACACGAATTTTAAAGGTAAATGTAATAACGTTTTGAAAAGCGCCAAATATCATAGTGCAAAAGATTCGCACGCAACTACACAGTAGTACCTAAATTTATAGTGTTTATAAATACGATATACTTTATCTAATTTAGCAGTAATTAACCTTTAGGAGTCAAGGCAAGCCTTGCGACAAGCGTATCGCTCCACCGATTCCGTTATCTGACATATCGACAAAATTAATTATATACACATGTTCATAAATATCTAAACTGTTAGCGTTTACGACAACATTCGTTGGAACGCCGCACGCCCGCACGCAAACAGTGCGTCTTGCCAACGTCATTTTCTTGGTTATACCGTCACTTTGGTCACGATACGACTGCGATGTGATAGTTTTTAATAACGGTTTTTTCTATAGTATTTGAATTTATGTATTAAAACAGAATTTACAAACAAAGGTTATCGTTTGATTTATTATGTTTGTTACTATTTACGAAAACGTATGTTGGAACGCTGCACACAAACAGCCGTTTTGTGTCGGCTTTAATACTGACTGAGTGTCAGTTGTTTCTTAAGGTCGATGCATACGTAACGTGTTTTTATCCCTCATGGGATGGGACGTGAAATTTTGGAAACATCGTTTCATAGAAAATGTAAATGATGGCGCATACGCCACGGAGCAATGATATTACATATTAAAAAGACGCAGATATGTCATAAGCGCGCGCGTTGTGTGACTCAAAAAGTTCGCAATTGGGAACTCTTATTCAGGTGAAGAAAGAGATAGCGATGTAGTTTTGACGCGAGAGCGATAAAGACATGCGATAAAGCAATAAAGGGTGCCTTGCGGACATCGGAACAGATTTTTCGGTTGATTTGTAAGGGCATAACGTATCTAAATTTATTTAAACATCATTGCCACGGAGGCACGGATGAGACGGGAACGGGTACGTGGCACGCACGTATTTATGCCCCGTCCACGTCCCGTCCCCGTCCCGTCCCGTCCTCGTCACGTCCCCGTCCTTGAATAATTTTCTTGGTTTTCCCCTCTCTACGATTTTGATGCGAATGCGATGCGATATTTTTAACTAACTCGGTTGATAACGACATGACGATGGGGTAATATTTTTTATTTTAGTATAACAATTATCATAAACAGAAAATCATAAACAGAAAATTTTAAAACTTAATTCATTAGAAATTAATTACATATTTTATAATAAAAATATAAAAAACTACCTACTATTAACTCAGTCCTTTTTTACTAATTCATAATAAGATGAGAAGCATGAAAGAGATTAAAACATGGAAGCTCAAAGCTTACGGAAACTCGAAAAAAACTAGCTGGAAATAAGTGAAATAATTTTAAATTACTTTAAGTATTAAATCAGAGGAACAACTAATTGAAAGAGCCATAATTGAAGCGATTTTATGTGTCAGAAATCTAGAAAGCCAGCATGGAAGATTATAATAATGTAGAGTCATTTTGTTAGGAATACAAATACTAGGAAATCTAGGAATACAATAATCGAAACGGTTAAGTTAGGTAAGGATAGCACAGTTACAGGTTACTATTTCTGAAAGTAAAAAACACCTCATCTGATGAAGTTCTAAGTTTATTTAATTCTATTTTTATTTGATTACTTGAATAACCCTCTATTATGTAATAAAGCGATAATAAGATGCTTACTCATAGCATAACTGTGTAGGTATTTGTTTGAAAAATTAATATGATTTTTATATTACATCAGTATTTAGTATATTCACCTTAAAGTAGGATATAAGATACAAAAGCCGAGCTTATTTTCTGTTAGCATTCTCTACCAGCCAACTTAGTTCAATAATTTACTTACCTATTTATTTACCTTACCCAGTTTCAACAATTGAATAACTAACTACAGTAAAAAACAACTAAAACAATTACATTTTTATCGCACTACAATTTACTGTCGTATATTGATGTGGCGTAAGTATAAATTAATATTCTATTCCTCTATACGTCTATACACAACTTTAATGATCAATATTTGGCGGTAACTTAGTAATTAATTTAGGTGTATGATAATACCACAAAAAATGTCAAAAAAACATGAGAGGTGTCAAGGGACACCCGGATGAACGAAGTTCCTTTCGATTTAAGTATTGTTTTGTTGTACAGCGCCATCTCTGTAAAACTCTGTGAATCACTTCAAAAAAAGTGTCGTCATTCGTAAGAATCAAAAAGTGTCGTAATTTTCCGTCTAGCCCCCTTTCACAACGCGCGATAAGGAACTTCGTTCCAATAATGTCTAATAAGTTTTGATACTAACAATGCATACTATTTTGAAGAAACTTCAGCACGTACGATAAAGCATAGGATCGGAGTCGGCGAGTCGTAACAAGCTATGTAAAAACAAATGTCAACCGGTGGTTTATTTTGTGTTAGTTTTTGTGTCACTTCCTGCTCAGAGAGAGAGCGCTTGGATGCTTACTTGTATTCCAAAAATGCGAAATTGACTCAAATTGCTTGTTATTAACGATGACAGATGTGTTGGCGCCAGGCCCTTTACCAATTTAAACCGAAACAAAACTTTAACTCGTGAACATAACGTTTATTATCGATTGGAGCGGGTCAAAAATCTCTTAAGACGCCTGATCGGATGTGTTGATACTAGAGCTATGGATATGCAATTAGTGACACAAAGTTTTTTGTTGGGTTTTCTGTAAAATAAGATGTAGATATATCGTAATGGGTCGCCCGTTTAGCTGTTAATGTTTCGGTTATATGAGCAACGGGCTCAGTTTGATGGTTTTCATTTCTTTTGATGTACCTATTGATACTTTTATTTTAAGTATTTGTAAAGGAAGTAACAATGTGATATGTATAAGTATTTAATTATACAATTATCATACTATGAATAACAGGACAATGGAATTAATTTTGACTTTCAAAATCTAACTCTTTAACTTTATTAAATATCTACCTTCTAAGATCTTTTAATACATTTCATTAAAAACATTTATCGACACAGTATGTACGAGTAAAGTACTGGCAAATATATTAACTAGTTTTTGCCAGCGGCTACGCGCGCAGTAGATTGATTTCGAAACGAGATTTTAAATTAATTTAGATTTACATGCGCGTAGCTTCGCGCGCGTGTATATCGATTTTTTACAAATCCCGCAGGAACCCTGAACTTTTCCGTGATAGAAAGTAGCCTATGTGTTAATCCAGGGTATAGGCTATCTGCATTCCATACTTCAGCCAAATCGGTTAAGTCGTGGTGGCGAAACTGAGGAACAAACATCCATTTGGATACACGACACACGTGGAATTGAGCATTACAGTGGTACCTTTAACATAATTTTTTAAAGAGATATTAAATTTATTGATGTAGACTGCGGGGGTCATAGACTCCATACAGTGAATCCAAGGTTGGTTTGGACAACCTAACCTTTAGTCCGTATTTTCAGACGAGTCTTACCTATTTGGTAAACATTATTGGCATTATTTTTTACTAAAACACCTATTAAGTTAAATTAGTTAATTAATAAATTAAAAATTATATTCGTTTTAGAAATAATTAATAGTAAACATAAATTAGTTTTTCCCATATAATTATGATTTTTCTGTCTTTAAATTGTTTTCATTTTGTGTCATTCTTATTTATAAAATAAATTTTAGGATAAAAAGACATTATTGTACGTTATTTTCCCAAATAAAATACATACATACAACTGTACAGTATGCTTTACATTTTTACTATCTCGAATAATACAATTTCGTTTCAGGATTGTAACAAGTAATTTTCATCTTTCAGGATTAAAAATGCATACAAGTATTATGTAGCTAATAAAAAAAATATAATATCTATCCATTTAAGTATTCCTTTATAGCAACTCTAGAAATAGGCACTATTCGCAAGGGACGATATCTCTTCAAAATAACATTGCTAATGACTTCGGTTGATTGTAGTACTTTGACTGCTCTAATAGATAAAAACACCCTGTACTATGGTCAAATATTTTGTGGTTTGTAACCAAAAAAATGAACATTCCAAGCATACGTTATGGTTAAAATATAGGCCCTTCCGTGTGACGCACACCGATACCGACGGGGGAAACCGCGGGCGGTCGTAGTCTAACTATAAAATAACTTACCCACGAGAGTAGTTTGGCCACACTTTCGCATTTTATACGGATAATACTCATGGAAAATAGTATTCACCATGAATAAATGAATGAATGAAAAACACTTTATTGCACTCAAAAAAAATATGGTACAAATGGCGGGCTTAATGCTAACACAGCATTTTCTTCCAACCAACCAGCGGCGATGAGGAAACATGGGGGTAGTGCTGGGTTTATGATTATGAAATGAGTTTAATTTATGGTGGATCTTAGTCATATTTCACTACTGTGCACTATTTTGAGACAAATAAGTATATTGGTATGAAAAATAAATGATGATTTTTTGCTTCAATTTGGTCCTTTGGTCGATAAATTCTAGCATAAGACAATAATAAAATGGATTTCTGGTAATACCTAATTTGCAAGGTATTTTGATTTTTTTGGCTGTTCCTAAAAATATTATTAATTAGTTATGTTATTCTTACGTAATCCGCATGACAATAATATGAGTATGTTGGTTTTTTTCATAGTTTTATGATTAAGTCCAAAGGCATATCTAACATGTTTTAACTTTAATTCAAATCATATTCCTTTCATAAGTTACACCTAGTAAGCTAATTATTGTTGGGGTAAAGCATTGTAAAGTGATTAATAGTCAGTGTAGTGTAGTTAATATTCTAAATGCTTTCAAAGTCTTAATCCTGAATATCCTGATATTAGTATATTTTTTTTCTTAAATATGGAAAACCTACACAAGTGGCCAACACGTTACGCAAAGCCTTGGGAAATGTTGTAACTTCCGTTTGTAATTAAAATTAATGACACTTTTTTAACTGTTTGACTTACAATAAATACCTAATGAAATAACTTTCTATAACATTTATTATTACACGAGAGGTAAGTTTTTGGAACCTACGATTCGATTGAAAATTAAAGCACAGGAAAAATCTATTTAAATAAAACACAAATAGTGTTTGTACGGATGTCCTATATAGAGATAATATATACATTTAAAGCATCCAACCGATGTACCCCAAACTGGTTTCATTTGAAAGGCAATAATGCGAAGATTGTTTGAGACTACTAAAACAATGCATTAGGCACATTTTCGATCCTCGACTTTTCCCATACAAAAAATTGCAGCGTAGCCGGGTATCCACTAATTTCTTATAACCTCATATTATTTAGTCGGAAAATTTTCGGGAAATTAAACCAACATGTCTATGTAATATATTATTTTAGATTACTACGTAATCTGAAATAATTTACTTGTTTTGTACCTATTTATATTACAATTTCAAATATTTCTGTCTGCTTATCAAAAAGCCTATTCAAGTCTTAAATTAAGCTGTACCTTAAATACCAATCATTTAAATAAGTTACATACATTTGGATTTTAGTTTGTGTCTATTTATCGTAAACATAAAATAGATAGAACCTGTCTTGTTGGATGTCGTTAGAAAATTATTCTAAGAATACGTAGTAGTGTGAGATTTGGCATATCTAAGTAAATTTTATGAATTGTTAGGAATTCTTATACATATATAATATAAACGATAAGTTAATAGTTTAAAAACTAAATACACGCTTTTATAGTATCATCGTAGGTAATAAAGCAAAAAATATTTTTACCGTTTTCACGGATGTTCTCTATATACTCTGAAACCATCCAACCGATATGCCTCGAAAGAAAGGCAATAATCCGAACGTGGTTTGAGATCACTAAAGCAATGCATTAGGCACATTCGGTCCATTGATAAAGCCGATTTTTTACTTTTCCTATTCAACAATTTGAATATAGGTCATATCCAAAGATGGAGCACAAAAACACTGATCTGTCATTCTCGCCGGTTTACTAGTTTGTGACAAACATCAAATATGACTGTGGGAAGGCCGAGGGACTGAAGTCAGATTATTAAGTCCTGTTTCGGCCGCAGCCCGATTACTAGTCCAAATAACAATATAGTACCTACCCACATGACCGAGCTTTGCTGGTTTTAGTTAACAATACCATCTACTGAGCTTTAGTGTTGCTACTCGCCAATAGATGTCAGAAAGAGTCTATTGTAGTAGCAGTTTTTCATTGCCTTAAAACACAGATAAAAAGATATTGTCTAAAAACGAAACCCCTTGCATACTACTTAAATTTCATGAAAATCGTTGGAGCCGTTTCCGAGATTCAGAAACTCTTATATATATAAAATTCTCGTGTCACTCCGAAACGGTTTGACCGATTTTTATGAAATTTTATATGCATATTCAGTAGGTCAGAGAATTGCCTACTATCTTTTTTTCATACCCCTAAGTGATAAGGGTTGTCCACCCCTAACATTTTATTTTTATTTTTTAGAGAAAATTTTATTTCTTTATTTTTTTTATAATGTGGCATTAAAAATACATACAACCCTGAATTTTTACCTTTTTATCACCAACCCCTAATTTTTATGGACATTTTAGTAATTTAATCATTTTTCATCCCGCTCGATAACTGATCAATTGTTAGGCGATACGAAGTTCGCCCGGTCAGCTAGTATATTATATACAAGAATTGCGTTTATAGTGTTAGATATATTATCTACAATTTTTATTTACATACAAAATATGTGTTTGTCCGTTGCATTTATGGCCTCTTTGTGTGACTGGTGTCCACTTTTTAATCGATTTCAAAAAAGGAGGAGGTATTTATTCAATTCGATTGTATTTTTTATGTTTGTTATGTTACTTCAATATCGATATACATCAGCGTAGGCACGGAATATTTTAGTAAAGTAATAACTGTAGATGCTAGATAGTTCGCAAGGCGATTTATATTTAATTTTTAATTACATTGGTACCAGGTGTAACATGTCAGTTATTCATGGTGATATTACAACGCAAACATACACTAAACTGTCGTAACTTTTGTAATTAACACTGTTTTATGATATTTGATATTTTAAATTGTTAACATACATTAATAGACCAGGTACACCTTTGACTAATGTGTGTTAATAACGTATGTCGGGATATACTAAAAGGGCAGTCTGTTCAGTATATTTTGTATTTCATTACATAATTGTTATTGCTTTATTTATTCAAGGTAAATGTACCTACTAGATGTACATTTTCTACTTTTAACAGCTTTAAATGCAGTACCGCATGCACGGTGTTTACTTATTAGGTATTTATTTTGGGATTATTTATTAACTCAGTGCCAAAAGCTAATCAGGATAAATGCAGCTTTCATAACTGAACAAATTATTTTTTCATCGATAACCTATTTAACAAAATGCTTTAATTTTTTGCATTAGGTACTAAGTTCAACATGATTATGTATTTAAATTTTAAATTATGCTACTCTGCTCTACTTGGAAACGAAAGCCAAATCAACTAAAATAGGCGTAGACGTTTAGGTCTACCACTTTAAAATCAGATTAGTACTCAAAACATTCGTATTGTAATTCAAGACAAGGAAGAAGTAACCTTGGCTTTGATTTGAATGTCTTGTCTCACAGTAACAAATTATCATGTGAATTTGTTTCAGAAACGAAATATAATACAAAACATTATGCACTGTTTTAATTAGGAGTACCTAAATTATTTTTTGATTACATAATTTATTTCTAATTTTGAAATGCTTCTTTGCATAATATCTACCCGTAATTCTAACGAATTTATAGCGCAGACAAATAATCAAGTTTGTATCATGGTAAATTAGAATTAATTGCACAGCAATACAGTTGAGTTTTCTTTAATGGACGACAGACTTGCAGCTGGTCGTAAACGAAGAATATTATCTTACTATCAACTCTATTTTCTACACGTTAAAGTGTAAAATAATTATTTGATCTTATTCTCAAAGTATTATCGAGTTTTTGAATTAGTGTGGCCTTAATTACGAGTACAAATAAGGAATTTCTGTTTATAAAGTACTTAATAGTCCATAAAATAATTTTACTATAGCTCAGTCATTTCAGTATTATTTTGTATTGTATTAAATTATAATAAATGCGATTTCTTTATTCGGGTTTATTAAATAAGTTTCAAAGAAAAAAATATTATCATTATGTCCTAGTGGCCAGTTGTTAGTGTTATGGCCCGTATTTATAAACCGATCTTAAAATCTCTGCGATCTTAAGATTCGGTTTCTGTTTATTCCATTGTACCTCCTAAACGAATGAACGATGCTGTTTTTTTAAATAAAAACTTCTTTAGCCACGATGTGATTTGAAAGTCGATGAAACGAAAAATCGTCATCATCACGACAGTAAAAGTGCTAAGTTGTATTCATAGATGGCGCGCGGAACAAGATAGAAGATCCGTTTTGTTTTGTTGAAAGTTGACGTGATAGAGATTAAGGCTCTTAGCTATATTTGCAACTAGCTAACCCGTCAGACGTTTTGCAATATGTTTTATATTTATCTTATATATAAAATTCTCGTGTCATAATGTTAGTTACCATACTCCTCCGAAACGGCTTTTTTTATATGCATATTCAGTAGGTCTGAGAATCGGCTACTATCTATTTTTCATACCCCTAAGTGATAAGGATTGTCCACCCCTAACATTTTATTTTTATTTTTTGGACAAAATTTTATTTCTTTATTTTTTTTATAATGTGGCATTAAAAATACATAAGTACAACCCTAATTTTTCACTCTTCTATCACGAACCCCTATTTTTTAATAGCAATTTTAGTAATTTAATAATTTTTTATCCCACTCGATAACTGATCAATTGTTAGGCGATACGAAGTTCGCCCGGTCAATTAGTATAACATAAAACATAATCATTTGGTAGATACGAGGTAGGTACCTACCTACCTTTATAATATTAGCTTAAAAAACAATATTATCAGTGTTTTAAATTTATAAATTTATTGTATAGTTATTGAATACAGAAGTAGTCGTCAATAATTTGTGTTTTGAACATAACATGCGAGATAATCTGAAAATATTAATAATAAATTCTATAGATACTATAGATTCTATAGATAACTATAAATATCTATAGAATATTCTATTGATGTTTTCCGCCGTATTGGGGCGGCTTAGAATACTAACCCAATCCCACGCCGGAAGGGTGTCGTAAAAGGCGACTAAATCCGGCCCGTTGGTGGTAGGGCCGTCGGAGGGATTATGTTAGTAGTATTGATTTTAATTGTTAATTAATACCATTATTACTATTATTATTTCTCCAGGGGTTCGCCTGGATAGCTACCACCCTCGAGCATGAGTCAGCCGCCAAACGACTCGTCGTGTTCCGGCTGGGGGCTTGAGAGCCAGTTCTTTCTTTCTTTTTCTTCTTTCTTTCTTGGCCGGCAACGCATCAGTGATGCCTTTGGTGTTGCTGATGTTCATGGGCGGCGGGAGCCACTTACCATCAGGTGGATCGTCAGCTCGTTTGCCGGCTATTTCCATAAAAAAGATACAATAGATTCCCAAGGATGATTTATGCACATGGAATAAGCTTGAAAAAGTATAAAACTCCTGAAGGTTTAACACTTAACTATTTCGGTGGGTGCAACTTTCTGTGAATTAAAGAACCAAAGTTTCCCAAAGCGAAGCCAGAAGTATCACTTAGTATGTTTGTAAATCAAATGCAGGTAAACCTATTCAACAATACAATGACCTACAATAATTACACTTAGCAGTGACTGTAAACAACAATCATAGCAAATGTTAGACTTATATAAACGTGGTAAGGTACAAATTTCAATAGACGACATTTAAACATCAAAATATTTGCAAGCAGCACACAAAATTTGCAAACACATTGTATAATTCAAGCATAGCTCGTAGGGTTGACGTAGGGCTAGTTAATGGTGTACTTACCTACCGATGTGCTACGTGAAAGATTAGATTATTACGTAATACTAGGAAATCGCCGTCGCTTCGCTTCGGGAAAAATAGTAAGAAAATATATATAATATAGCTTACCTCCTCAACAAATGGTCTGATTTTGATGCGGGTTTTTTGGTTTGAAAGCTAATTTTTAACTCAAAGATGGCTCCGTGCCGCGATATCAACAATTTCGTTCAATTTTAATCACTGTTTGTGTGAACAGGATAAAGAGATTAAGCTTTGTTTTTTGTAACTATAAGAGTCTAATTCTTGTTCTTGCTGATAGCGCAGACGAATTTAACATATTATTTATAATAATGGCAAATCACCACTATTTAAAACCCTTCTTTTCCGAAAAGTAACGAGCAAGTGATTTTTGTCTTCGTTTTACAACGAAAATACAAAATATTCCAAACATTAAAAAATATAAATAACATGAATATACGGTCTATTATTAAGTAGCCTAGCCAGTTTTTTAAATTCCTATCCAAATATACCAGAAAAAATTTTTTGAAATAACGTAATTTCGTTCGAAGTAAGTATTTTTTTCTATTAATTAGAAACATTTTAAGGAAATTTTAAAAAATACACATTAATCTTAAGTTAATCCATTAATAGAATCAAAATTTTATTTTATGAAAAAATAATGATTTCGTTTGTTAATAATAGTTGCAAACTGAACTATATTATGGACCGCATTAAATATATTAAACCAGTACCGCCGAGGCTATCAACGCGTGAGGACGTATTACTTTTTTTCCCGCGACGCTCGCGTGTTTTACGTAAAAATTTACACAAATTGTACGCCGACTATCACATTTTGATCCAATTATTAAATTAATTATTTTTTATTTTAATAACACCATGCATCATCATGTTTCTATGTATTACAAAATTGGCTGTTCGAAGGGGGGTGGGGTAGTTATAGTAGTTCATATAGTTAGGAAGAAGATGAATTTACTGAATTCAGCGAACATACCCGAATGGGGTATCAAATGAAAGGGTTTGATTTGTGTAGTACTAAACTGACTGTTTAAGGGGGGGGGGGGGGGTAATCAACAAGGGGCCATCCATAAATTACGTCACACAAATTTCATGACTTTTTGACCCCTCCCCCATCGATATCACCCCTAGTGTGACGTCACATATTATAAATTTTACTCCTAGAAATTATTAAATTAAGTTCCATTTTTGTTTTTCAACTTAGTAATTCACTTAGTAGTACTTCAAGTGTTTCAACTTACATTTTGAAGTGAAAACTTCTTTAGTACGGGGGTGATTTGAAATTCGATGAAACGAAACTGTCCAGTAAAAAGAGACAGACACATAAATTCTAAAGTGAGATAGGAAGCATTGTACATGGGAGGGGGAGGGGAGTTGAGTTGAGTTGGCGCCGCTGTGGCAAGGTTGCGCTCCAAAAATACCGCCCCGGGTCCCGATGATGTTTCGGGTCGAGAGCTGGTTTCCGCCCTAGACGCCGCAGAGTCCCTGGAGTAGCGACTAAGGGGACTCCTGAATGCCTGTCTCGAGCGGGGATAATTTCCTAAGGCGTGGAAAACAGGACGAAAATTGGTCGTGCAAATCCAGCAAACAATTAATAATAATTACCGACGTACGTCAAGCCTATTCATGACTTTTGCATCGTGCATCGTGCATTGCCTTGGCGGGACGTACAGCATGATTGGGCGTGTATAAAAGGTTTAAGCTCTGAGTCTGAATAACCTGCTTATGTTTTGCGGCGCAAAACTGAATGACCTGCTTGCTTATGCCCGGTATTTATGGGTACGCAGACGATTGCACAGTGGTAGAGAGATACCTACCAAGTCTCAGGGCCAGTCAGGACGAAATTCAGTCTCAAAGAGAGGCCATGGTGGCTCGTGTGAATCTCACACTTCGGGCTGTGTCCGAGTGGGGCGAAGCCAATCTTGTGAGATTCAACGCCGCTAAAACGCAGACGTGTCTATTTACCGCCAAGAGGAGACCGCTTACCTTGGCTCCTACTTTTCGGAATATGCCCTTGGATTATACCGACTGCCTTCAGTTGTTAGGGGTAGAGATATCCTCGAAACTCAACTTTGGGTGGTTCATTGAGACCAAGACTAAGACTGCTGCAAGGAAACTTGGTGTCCTTGCAAAGGTGCGGCGGTACTTCACACCAAGGCAACTTTTAACCTTGTATAAAGCTCAGGTTCGGCCGTTTGTGGAGTACTGTTCGCATATTTGGGCAGGTGCAGCCAAATGTCACCTTTCTGCCTTGGACTCGATGGAGAGGCGTGCGAAGAGGCTCATTGGTGACCCGGATTTGGTTGAGACCAATCTGCAAAGCCTCGAGCACAGGCGTAGAGTAGCCAGCCTCTCGGTTTTCTACAGGGCACATTTCGGAGAGTGTGCACAGGAATTGTTTGATTTAATTCCCCCATCTCCATTTCTCCATCGAACGTCACGACGCACGGCGGGGATCCATCCTTTTGTTGTGAACATCCCGCCGGTAAGGACGAGGCGGTTTGCCTCGTCATTTATTATACGCATCGCCAAAGACTGGAATAAATTGCCTTCATCGGCGTTCCCGCCTGCCTATGATGTGGATGTCTTCAAGAAAAGAGTGAATAGGCTTCTACTAAGTTAATGTGCTTACCACCTTGGACCACATCTTCACTTAGGGAACATACCAAAACCACGTGCCTTATTTAGGGGGGGAGGGGGGTCTTCAAAACACCACGATTGGTCACAGAGAGGAGGGGGGGGGGGGCTTAGGTTTTTGTCACGTAGTCAATATTTTAGCAACCATTGCGCCACAAGTCGTCAAATATAAGCAAAATTATTATTTTTGCAAAAAAGTATTGAAAATCGTGTTTATCATTTACCACGTGAAAACTAGGGGGGAGGGGGGGTCTTCTCATATACTACGAATGGTCACGAAGGGGGGGGAGGGGGGTAAAAAGTTGGAAAAAATGGGTTACGTGGTTTTGGTATGTTCCATTACCATCAGGTGGGATTGTAGTCAAGCATTAACTTATTTGTGTAAAAAAAATCAACAAATTAAACCTTATGATCATATAGGTAGGGTTGAAAATATTTTTAAGTATAAAACTTAAATTAAAAATTTAAAAAACCCCAACTCAAAAAAGAACAAAAAGTCTGAATATGTAAAAAGTCATAAAATAAATTTTCAAAAAGTCATATGAATATTACAAATATGTACTAGCTGACCCGGCAAACTCTGTACTTCCTAACAACTCACCCCTCTCGAGGTCTCCCTCGAGCCCCATCTCCCTTCTCTTTCCCCTCTCCCTCTCTCTCGACTGTCAGTTATGAAATAAAAAAGTTAGATGTCGCTGATGGTTACATTAGAAAGGTAATATTATGGTCGTTAAGTTTTCAAAGAAATCAGACCTCATACTACAGCTATGAAACAGACAAATTTCTGAACGCACCTATAAATATCTGACAACCAAATGACAATTTGGCAAAAGATATCAAATGTTTCACAGCTAGGAACAATTCGTTTGTTTTTAGTATTTTTCATTACTTATTATTCATATTTTTCACCGTTTACACCTTCCCTGAAGTTTCACAAATATTTCAAGATCAAAATTAGCCAAATCGGTCCAGCTATTCTCAAGTTTTAGCAAGACAAACGAACAGCTATTGATTTTTATATATAGATTATTTAATTTAACTAAATAAAACTATGTCGTGTTGGGGGACGGCTCCATATTAAAAACCCATCCATCAGTCTTGATAGGTCCACTGCTGGACATAGACGACATTTTTCCGAGACGTGGGCGCCAATAGATTACATTTCTTCCCCAACGGTTATCTTCGAACTGTGTGGCCAGCCTATGGCCACGTCAGCCGGCTAATTCTTTGAGCTATATGGGTTACCTTTGTTCGTCTACGGATCTCCTCATTTTTAATTCGATCACGCAGATAAATACCAAGCATAGCCCTCTCCATAGCCCGCTGCGCTACTCTGAGCTTGTGGATTAGGCCAATAGTGAAGCACCACGTATCGGATCCGTATGTCATCGCTGGCAACACACACTGCTCGAACACCTTCGACTTCAGGTACTGAGGTAGTTTTTTGGACGACAAGATATGACGCAGTTTCCCGAACGCAGCCCATCCGAGTTGGATTCTACGAGTGACTTCTTTCTCGAAGTTGGACTTACCCATCTGGATCAATTGTCCCAGGTAAATGTATTCGTCTACAACTTCGAGAGCAGCGCCGTCAACAACAACCGGTATGGGTGTGACATGGACATTTGACATGATTTTCGTCTTGTCCATGTTCATCTTAAGACCCACCCGTTGTAAGGCGCTGTTCAAGTTTCCGAGCATTGTACCAAGTTCCTCCAGTGAACCCGCCAGGATAACTATAAATCATCGGCATATCGTAGGTGTATGAAGTATTTACTATTTTTATATACCAGTTTTTATCAGAATTAAAATGTTGAATAACTTTATAAAATGACTGATGTAATGAAAACTGGCCAAGTCAAATCTAACCTACTTTAAGATCTCACATATTTAAATAACAGCAATTGTTATAGATATCCAATAAAGCAAAGAAATAGAGTTTAATACTTGTTCACAATGTTATTTTGTTCCTATAAATACATATTTCGATTTTGCATAGAACTTTGCACTCATTTAGATCTCCGTTCTTTTTGCGGCGAAGCCCACAGCCAAGCTTAATTTTTGTATTGAACTTGACTCTCCTTTTTTACATATTTTTTTGGTGGGATATCATTACTTTTTATAAAGAAAACTAGGCAATGCCACGTGCCGCAGACGATAGACCGTTGGCCGGTTGTTTAGCGCATATTACAAGTTTTTTCTGTGATGGGGACACCACTTATTTTTCGACTTTTTTATTTTTTGATTTTTTCCTACGCTTACACACAATTACCGAGCTGAATTCCAAATTTCATCCTTCTAGGTCATTCATCTGGAAGTAAGTTAGATTTAGGTACTATATGTCAGTCAGTCAGTCAGTGCTAAAATTTACGACTTTTTGACCTTCATATCTTTATAACCGTTTGAGCTAGCTTCATGAAATTTGGGCTTCTACATGTCCTTATGGATGTAATTAAACACACGTAGTTTTATGTGTTTAGGTTTTTGTTGTAAAGGTTTTGAGTTATAGAAGGGTCAAAAGTGGCACCAAGTGGTTCATGTAATATTACACTCGGCGCTGGCTAGCCAGTTCCTTTGCTTGAACTTGGCTTGACACGCTGCCGCGTGTCTAGATTTATTTTATAATTTTTTTACTTTTTACCTATTCAGACTTTTTTGATTTTTTGTGTCGGGTTTTTTAAATTTAAGTTTAATTGGTTATAAATATGATAACATAATTATTTAGTCCCAGAGCTCACAAAAATTTTTTATGGCCTAAAATTTTAATGTTTTGCATTTTCAAAAACATTTTTTTATGAAATCAAGACTCGTTTGATTTTCGGGTAGGTACCAATGAAACATGTTAAATTTGTCTGTACACTCTAAGCTTATCGCAAACATAAATGACATCTCTGAAGGAAAACACTGAATAACCTAAATATGTACCTAGTGTGTGTTTATCTAAAACTTTTTCATTTTGATTGTAATAAATATATTAAACTAATATACAAAAACATTCCAGACTTTTATTTCTAAATTTGTTCATACTATGCATCCTAAAATTATTATCAACTAAAGGATCAAAATTGTTTAAGCTCGAACTTCAGCCAGGTGTGCGTGAACGATGCACACAGACATAGCTTCGCAATGAATATGACATAACTCTGTCAAATAAATTTTCGGCACGGCCTCTTAACGCACGCAAGTATACCACCAGATTAAATAGATAGATGCATTAGATTTCTCGTTTTATTTGTATCTCGTCATCTGTCATCATCTGTCATGTCTGCTCGTCTCATTGTTCAAGCTAGGTATGTACCTTTTTCATAACTTCAAATAAAATCAAATCAAATGAAATCAAATCAAAATCTTTTATTCATATAGGTATCACTGATACACTTATGTACGCCATTTTTTTAGTTACCAGCTTTTCGGAAGGATGCTTTGTCAGGAGAAGAAAAGCCGTAAAGAAACTCCTCGACACATCTTTTAAAACAATGAAAAGTTACATAAATGTTCTAACCTGCACAGGACTGGATGCGACACAAATTCCCAGGCACCTTTGTCATTAATGCATTCATTTATACTATAGTATCCTTTGCCTAATAGCTGAGATTTCACATATCTCTTAAAAATTCTTCATCCACAAAATCCTTCATCCATCCATGCATCCATCAGTATTTTTTGTCCTTGTTCCAAATGTAATTGAAAGGGGCTATAGTATTGCTTACCAAATGCTGAACAATACAAATTATGTAGGTATACCAGAGAAAATTAACAAACAATTAGGTAATATAGACAATGAGCTATAAACAATCGACACTCTTATCTTGCACCGATCGTATCCCTCTAGAATGCAGCAGAATTTAAAGTGGTATTAAACTAACTTTGAACGTGAAAAACGTCTTTGTTGTTTGTTTGTATCATCATTCTTATTTTCACGGCCCAATTGTTTGAGATACTGAAATAATGTCTGTTCGTATGTAAAATGAAGTTCGTTAGATCTTAGATCGCGCTTGAGTCGAGATCGATTTATTAATACCGGCCAGAGTGAGGTCAAACGAGCATATTTTTTTGAGCTGTCAGCGAAAAATGAGTCACGTGCATTCACATGGTTTCATACTAAGGTCCTGTTTGCACACGGCGATGCAAAATTAATTTTGACTTTAGTATGAAATCAACTGTTCTTATTTTACGCGACGCAAAGCTCAAAAAATACGCACGTTTGGCTTCACCCTTAGTCTGTAAAAATTCTGTATTTTAATAAAGTGATTCGCAAGGAAAGTTGGAGTAAAACATGTGTGAAACGGATGAAAAACACGAGTAACATTCGTTTCACGCTACTATTTGTGAACATACGAATAAATTATGTTAGCCAAAACAAAAAGAGAGAGAAAGTATTTCATAAAATAATTTTCAATACTACGTTGTGTTATATGTAATGATCAGTCAAAACATATTACGTCTGTATGTGCCTGAAAAGTTTTTATCAATTTTAAACAGTCTTATTTATAAAAATTGATATCCTTAAGAATATAGCTGGGAATTGAACCCAGAACCTTTTGCTTTGCAGGCAGGGTATCTTTTAAATAAGCTATGGAGTAGTCATAAGTTATTGTTAGTTATTGCAGGCCTGGCGCACTCCGCATTTTAGCTATGACGTTACAAGTACATGCCGCGTTCGGCGTTCCGGGCGTATTCACAAAATTCATAAGTGCTGTCACACCTTCGTAATATATCACACATGACGTCATCACACATGTCACACGTTAGTTCGATACAAAGCGTTACGTTGAAACATCCTTTGTTCATAAAAGTAGCATTGACATATAACTGGTAATTAAACTTTCAGATTAATTGTATTCTTTCAAAAAAGACAACCCTGACATTGCCAGAGAGGATAAAAGATAGTGTTAGAAAGGAAGGAAACTCATTACGCGTTTTCGATTATTCCTGTGCGACCCGAATTACACTTTATTGCGTCGGAGGTAGAGTCGCTATTTATTTAAATGATTTTGCAGAGTGCGTCTTCTGTACTATTATAATTTTATATTATTATTTCTTCTGTGGTTATTGCGGAGTAGTATAATCAAGTGATTCACAAGCACTTAGATGCATTTGAAGATTAGCGCTTTACCCGCGGCTTATCCCGTTTTTTCCGGGATAAGTACTATCCAATAATGTTATTATTATTCCGGATCATAATCTAGCTGTCAAATAAATTTCATGAAAATCCAATTGGTTTTTACGTGAAAGGGTTACAATGTTACAAACATCTTCACAAACTTTCACATTTATAATATTAAAAGTAGAAAGTAAAGGAAAACTTATTGTGTACTTCATTAAAAAAATAACACAATTATTGATAAAACTAATAGCCACCCATCTAGGACGTCATTGTTTTAACTATTTCTTTCTGCTCAAAGGGCATGTGACAATCTACAGATCTTGTTTTAGTCCCTGAAGCAGACGTTAAAACTTGATGGAGGCTTTTTAATGACGTGAAGCCTACCAATATACAGTCTAGCACTAGTAATTCTTGTCGGAACATCCTGTTTTAAGTCTTTTCAAATAATTCATAATTTAATCTAAATTTATATTTAAAGTAAAATTTTATTTATTAGATCATATACTCGTAATCAAACGGCTCACTTAACGAAAGTCATACAAAACTCTTACAATGAAAATATAATAAAACATAGTACCTACGTATAAATGTAAAATATATTTTATTACATAATATTAAGAATATCATTTGATGCCAAGAGTCTAGATACCTAAACAATATCTACCTAACTTATCATTTTTGTAAGAAAAGAATACCTACATTGTAAAAATAAATTTAATTCAATTCAATTAAAGTACTCACGAAGTAGGTAGGTACTCATTAGTTGTTGGTATTTATTAGATATGATAAATACACATGTGAACTAATTTTTTGCATTTGCTTATAGATATGAATAGGTAAAAATTACTTCAAATAATAATGTAGAGTAACCCTTAAAAATACTTAGCATAAGAGTTATAAATTAAAGTAGATACCTATTAGTTAGGTTTGAAATTAGATTTTTTATATATAGATAAATAGAGCCTACAAAATAGAATAATAAAATTGTTTTACTTAAACAATAAAATAAATAGCAACGCTAGGAAAAACTGTTCGTGACTCTACATTTATTTTTTCCTTCACAATAAAAAATATAATGTGTTATGTGTTTATCTCCACATCTTATCCCTCTTTAGACTCTATAAAGTGGTATCGCATTCATAAACACCTAAATGGATAGACAAGTAGGTACAGGTAGAGTCGATAAAGTCGATTTTTAACTCCACACGGCGTCGTAGGTACGTAAATCTGACGAGGTGAAACAACTTGTCCTCGGCCGAGCCATTTTTTGCCGGTGGAGATTTGTTAGCCGGTGGTACACCTAGCGACTGTCTCGCCGAAAACCCATAAACATGATCAACTCGCGACTGCCGCTTTTTACCTTAGCCCCACTCCCGAGCGGGCGGGGCTAAGGTTGGAGGCGGGGCTCGGATGGAGAGGGGATGATAACGACCAATCGAGTAACGAGTTTTCTGTCGGAGTGCTGAGAGGGACAGAAAAGTCGAGACGTGAATGGTTGTTAGCGCGTCCGCTCCGCCTGTGGGTAGGATGGAAATCGCTCAGGCGTCGGTGGAGGGGGGTTTGCGTCCGGACGCGCGCCAGTCGGTGTCGAACAGCGTCCGCGCGAAGGTGTAGCGCTAAGAGCGGCATGCGAGCGCGCGCCCCGGCACCCTGACCCGCAGGGATGGCGCGCCGCGCAGCCGTCGCGCATATAAACAACTGTGATACGTTTACCTAATTTTCGTAGTAACAACCCGTCCGTACATAGACTTCGAGAGACAGTGTGTTGTGTGAAGCCGCCCTTATGATCGTCCCCATGGCAGCGTACGCACAATTCGGCTACACATACCCGCCCGCCTCGCAGGTCAGTCTACATGTAGGTACTACTGTATAATAACATACTTATAGATACTTTCATTTTAAAAATATTCAGAGAATAGATCATAGACTCTAAATCTAGACTGTATGTATGAAACCTGTAAGTAGGCACCTAATTACTTTTTTGCTTATCATATACAAATAAATATAGGTATATACGTTAGCTCTTGTTATTTTTTAATCGTAGCACTTTGTTTTGTCCATTACGGTAACTGTCCCATACCTATACACACCAAGATATTCACTAAAATGTTCAAATATAAGTGTCAAGAACAAAACAGTTTGTAGAAATAGCTTTATTTTTATACTCAATGCATATTCAATAGAAATATTTAAGATATTTGTTCTTTGACAATTTTTTTAAGATCATGAAATATTTCGAAGCAAAAATAATAATGTAATTAGTTATTCACCTAATGTATAATATATATAGGTAATTACTTTATTATATGAATATCTACAGTGGAGTTTACTAGAAATGTAACAGCATCTATTATAATTATTATAAATTTTGCAATTACTTTACTAATAACTAAAGTGACTTTAGCATCAAGTAAGCATTAAATTAAAAATATAACTTTTATATTTGCGATAGTAAAGTCGAAGTATATCTTATTAAAGTGCTTTATTGCAAAACTAAACCGTTTTTAAATACCTATCATAGTATCTTGTAAGATAATGTTCTTTTAAAAGACTACCACCTGAGAAATGACACCCGACGCAAAGTGAGAACGAAGCTAAGTGTAGGCTTATTTATATTTCAGTAATTCTGTTTAAATTTAAAGGGTTTCTTGTGCTGTATACATAAAATATTATAGGTGTTCTAGATATAAGTAGGTTTAAAACATTAATAGTGTTTTAGTTCAAATTAAAATACCCATTACACCTATTTCAGTTTAAGACATATTTTTTACCGAATAAGAAACTGTACAGTTTCATTAAAACTATTCTTATTCCAATATAAATAAAAGTACCTATTACATACTCGTAGGTATAAATTAAAATATTGTGTTCGTGTATTAATCTACATAGTATGAATAAAAAAATACAATGGCTGGTTTAAATTCCATTCAGCGTACTGAGTCGACACTGATGCAAAAAAATGTAGATGTAAAGAAAATACAAGAAAACAACAAGTAACATAAAAATTTATAAATAAGATACTATTTACAATGGTTAACTTATAAAAATACAATACATATTTATTTAATTTAACATTGTTTTTTCTACTAGCTATAAAATGTTGTTCAGTATTTGCTAATTAGGTAATTCAAGTTACATTTATAATTTTTACTATATATATTTATAATATAATGATTAAAATTAAATAACTTTAATGTTGGTTAACTAGTTGTTAAACTCCATCTCCTCGTGAGGAGAACGACAAGCGAGCCAAACTGACCTGACACTACACAGAGGATATCCCGGACGTCAGCCTGTATGAGATTAGAGAGGCTCTCAAACAGCTTAAAAACGACAAGGCACCAGGAGATGACGGAATCACAACAGATATTAAGAGCTGGAGCGAAACCCTTTCTACTGGCGTTCCAAAAACTATTCGATTCCGTCATTAATACTGGAACTACCCCGGGGCAGAAGTATGGTGATGCTGTTCTTCTAGAAGGGCGATAAAGCCCTTTTGAAGAACTACAGGCCCATTGCACTTTTGTAAGCTGTTTTCGAGGGTTCTCACAAATCTCACTGCACGCAAGCTTGACGACTTCCAGCCTCCCTTACAAGCAGAATTCCAAAAAGGCTACAGAACCATAGACCATATACATATATTGCGGCAAATTATACAAAAGACTGAGTAGTATAATTTGCCGTTGTGTGTTGCCTATGTGGACTACGAGAAAGCCTTTGATTCTATCGAGAGCTGGGCAGTACTTAATTTTCTCCAGCGGTGTCGGATCATTTACCGGTATATCAAGGTTTTGAAATGTTTGTACTCATCTGCCACTATTTCCGTCAGAGTACACAACCCCATCCGACTGCAGAGAGGTGTCAGACGAGGGGACGTTATATTCCCAAACCTGTTCACCGCTGCGTTGGAGGACGAGTTCAAGCTGATAGAATGAAAACGACGTGGCATTAACATCAATGACAAATTAATTACACACCTGCGATACACCGATCATTATACCTAATCATCCAGGAGGGTTCCCTGGAAGAACTTGGAACAATGCTCGGGGACTTGAATAGCGCCTCAATACGGGTGGGTCTTAAGATTAACATAGACAAGACGAAAATCATGTCTAATATCCATGTCACATCCGTACCAGTTGTTATTGACGGCATGCTGTCGAAGTTGTAGACATTTATCTGGGACAAGTGATCCAAATGGGTAAGAACAACTTCGAGAAAGAAGTCACTCGTAGAATCCTACTCGGATGGGCTGCGTTCGGGAAACTGCGTTATATCTTGTTGTCCAAAACACTACCTCAGTACCTGAAGTGGAAGGTGTTCGAGCAGTGTGTATTGCCAGCGATAACATACGAATCCGAGATGTGGTGCTTTACTATTGACCAAATTCACAAGCTCATAATAGCGCAGCGGGCTATGGAGAGGGCTATGCTCTGTATTTATCTACATGATCGCATCAGAAACGATAGGTATAAATTAAAATATTGTATATTCGTAGACGTATAAGGGTAACTGAAATAGCTCAAAGAATTAGCCGGCTTAAATGGCATGGGCTGGCCACTTAGTGCGAAGGACCTATAACCGTTTCGGAAAAAAAGTCCTCGAAAAGCGTCCACGTCTCAGAAAAAGAGCATAGGACGCCCCTTAGCATAGCATAGCATGACCTGAAGAATACAGTGGGCATTCGCTGGATTCAGAAGGCACATGACTGGTCAGAGTGGCGCAAGTTAGGGGAGGCCTATGTCCAGCAGTGGATCTCCAAAGGCTGATGGATGAACGGAACACACACAACAACAGACACAATAACAATAACAGTTTCCTCTCTGCCTTTAACAATAAGGTTATAATAGGTACTTTTGACGTGATGGGCGTAGTAAACCATTTCCAATGAATTGTTTGCTCATCAGTTGCTATTCCGTTGCTATTCCGTTGCTATTTTCACTAAAACAGTTCACATATTCCTGTCGCATCGGGTGGCAGGGACTGCACATGTAATAATCTTAGGTATATTATATCAGACATTAAGAACCAACGCCAAAAATTATAATATAACAATTATTTTTACTTAAATGTCTGCCCCAGCTGAGAATCTAACTTGGTATGACCTACCTGCCACTACAAATGACTTCATGTGGTATTGCTCATATCCCTAGGCGACGGTTACCATTTACCTTCAGGCTATAAAAAAGCCAGCCAACGTATTCATGGAAGAGAGATTCGTGAAAGCTTCTGAAGCACCAATGACCCCTGGTTTCTCTTCAATGTTAACTCTTCTGTTCGCTAACCGCTGGAATAAGACAAGACCAGATATAATGCCATTAGATCTGACTACTATACATACCTACAACACATGTCATCATATTCATGGTAGTAGCCTTTGGGAACCTAACCCTAACAACCTAACCATAACAAATATAAATAATTTGAGCTATTATATAAGGATTTATACAATGATATGGTTTGTATGATGTTACGGGTGCAAATCCATTCTGGTTTTCTACTACAAGTTACTTACTAGTTGTAAGATAATCAGAATCATAATGATGTTCTTAATTGCAATACGAATTACGATTTAATGTGAATAAGGACCGCATATTTTAATGTTTCCGCTGTTGTAAAGTTGTAAAAGGTAATTAATATTAGCGTCGGTTAATGTATTATAAATAAATACTTCCTTAAGTATTTTATATTGAATATGTTACATTATAATAATAATTAGAAAGATGCTACGAAGGATGTATAATTTATGTAATTATATTCTCTCTTAATAATGTAATATTCATTCTTTACAATAATGTGATTTTCTTCAACTTCCTAACGTAACCAAGATTTAGGTATTTTCATGATGTTTATAATATTTGACTTAGAATAATTATGTATACGAGGTAACCTATAAGGTAATAAAATAAAAAATGGGCTGTAAATAGACCTAGAAATAGGAAATATTGTAGGCGAAGTCCTAGAGACAGATGATGAGATGATGACTAGGTATATAAATTGTTTCTAAAAGCCTATTTGCTATTTCTAGCAACGTTTTTTACTACTAGTTAATATGCTACCCAATAAAAACAATGTGTTTTACACATGTGCTTAATATTCCCATGTGGATACAAAACAACTTAGTATTCCTTTTTAAGTAGTTATTACTATTCTCTTATTGGAATTAATTTGTGTAATAGGTAAATTATTATGCTTTTGTATTTTGCAATGTCCAACTGGAATGGAAAATTATTTTATTCCAAATAGACAAGTAGTTAATGTAACACATTTATGGGGAATAATTTTATTAATAATAATTTTATTAGTTTCACTTACTCACTTTACTTTTTTAAATTTATGAAATGTTCAAATTTTACACTAGGCTTTGGAAAGAATGGTTTTTTCCAATTACTAAAGCATTAATTCCTTTAAACACATTGGCATTCAATATTAACGAATACCTGGTTTGTAATAAATGCTTGGGAGGATAAGCATGATGCTATATGTATATTCTGTGACCTCTCAAATGCATTCGATTGTGTTGATCATAATATATTAATAGACAAACTTAGGCATTATGGTGTCTCAACACAATCAGTTAGTCTTATAAAATCTTATTTATCTGAACGTAGTCAAAAAGTAGTTATTAATGGAATAGAGTCACCTGGAGCGCACATATCAATAGGTGTGCCCCAAGGATCAATATTAGGATCACTGCTATTTTTAATATATAGGGTAAAAGCCGGATACTTGCCTCACTGGGATACTTGCCCCGGTTTCGAATACACTATGTTAGGGATGTTGGTGACATTAACACTTTACTACAATAAGAAGTGCCCCTCCCGCAGGCTTCAGTGCCATGTAAGCCGTGAGAGTATATGCATTCGTTTTGTCCGTGTGAGCAAATATCTTCCAAGACGAAACTTTGACGCGCGACGAAATTATTTTGGTATGTAATTTCTATTGAATATTTTTTAATACTGATTGGGTTTTAGTCGACTTCTTGTTTCTATGGATGCATTATAGTTTAAATTATAGTATTTAATACGTTTTACTGTTAATTTCTTACTATTTACTTAGAAAATATAAAGGGCAAGTATCCGTATCAAAAAGGATAGTCGCCCCATTTACTTTTGCGGATAGTCGCCTTTGGGAAAATTTTCCGCAAAAGTAATAATATAACTATAAATTCTTTAACAAGCTAGTCAAATATTTTCTTTTGATGTTGTCTCCAACTTATTGGCTCTCTCGTCCAGCGCTACTGCAGGTACATAGTGTACCTGCCGGATGAGGGGTCCAGAGTGCGAAGCCCATTCGGGGCCGACGTTATTTGTTATGTCTACTGTGTATGCCCACCTATTTTCCTATCCTAATCCTAGCATTTATTATGATTGCTGTAACCTATTTTAATAAATACCTACTTAGGTAAGTTTTTCATGCGTTTATTCTAGGTATCTAACCAAAATGCCTCGCAAGTATAAGTGTAAATCAGGCGTGATGCTGCGCCATATTACCTGGTCAGAAGATAGTTTAGTACTAGCATTCGAAGAATTAAAAAAACAAAAAGGAAAAAACAAAACTTGTTCCAAAGTTTACATGCAAAAGAAATTGGCATATATTTCTTCAGATCTTTTTTATAAATGGCTGACTGAACATTTTATTTCAACATTATTGCAACATCCAAAATGTTGAAAAGTGAAAAGCCTAGCATCTGGTGTAAAATAATGCTACTGCCAAAAATTGCCATATTGTTCTCTTTGCGATAAATAATAGTAATTTTACTAATAACTTACGTAACTTTTAAGTTTCCAGGCTATTTTTGATTTATTTTTATAGTTTAAAATGAGAAAACAATACTATTTTTACGTTCTATTATTTTGTAATTTTTACTTAATAAAGAATCTCTGCAAATAAAAAAGACCAAGTACTTAAATTGATTGTTTCTGTCTAAAAAAATCATATTGAGGCGTCTATCCTTGCACGAGGCAAGTATCCCCCGAAGCATTTTTAACGTTAGGCTAGTATCCGCCACAGTAGGCAAGTATCCGCTTTTTGAGAGGTCAAATAAAACGTGATTTACTCAAAACCAATATTAATTATGTTTACAAAAATAGGCTAATATAAAAGATAAAAGACCTATGTTTTGATATACATGTTGCATTATTCTTAGTAATTTCATATTTTCATATAATAGAGCTTATTTGAAAAGTGGGGGAACTATCCGGCTTTTACTCTATCAATGGTCTTCCTTATTTGACTAAGGACATGTGTGAAACGGTATTGTTTGCTGACGATACATCTTTAATTTTTAAAGTAGATAGGAGAAAGAAATGTTATGACGACGTAAATAATACTGTTTCTCAAGTATTACACTGGTTTACATGTAATAACTTGTTGTTAAACGCGAAAAAAACTAAATGTGTCAGATTTGCCTTACCTAATGTGAAACAAATCCTAGCTAAAATTGTCATAAATAAGGAACTAAGGAACTAGTAAATTCTACAACATGTCTCGGCATTACCATAGACTCTCGACTACAATGGGGTCCTCATATTGAAGCCTTGTCAGGGAGGCTCAGTTCCGCTGCTTACGCTGTTAAGAAAGTAAGGCTCTTGACTGATGTAGAAACAGCAAGATTAGTTTATTACAGCTACTTTCATAGTATAATGTCCTACGGTCTATTGTTGTGGGGCTCAGCTGCAGATATTGTGTCAATCTTTGTATTACAGAAAAGAGCAGGTCGCGCTATTTACAACCTCAGGCCTGGGGACTCTCTCAGAGAACTCTTTAAAGAAATCAATATACTAACTGTTATTTCACAATACATTTTGGAAAATATTATGTATGTTAAAAAATACTCCGATACTTTTCTTAAAAAGAGTGATGTTCACAATATTAATACAAGAAATAAGGCTAGACTGATTGTGCCTAGTTTTAGACTCAGAAAAACTAGTGGCTCGTTCATGGGTAAGATGTGTGAAAATCTATAATAAAATCCCGTTAGAATTAACAGAAATGCCATACTGTAAATTTAAAATTCATGTAAAAGGTATTCTCATGAAGAAAGCATATTACAAAGTTGATGAGTATTTAAATGACAAGACTGCTTGGACATGAGTTTTTTTTATATCAAATATTGCAATAAGTAGTATTAAGTGCTGTCTGTAACTGTGAGTAGGAAAAAAATAATCCCGGGAGTATCTTGCCGCTTCTTCTCCCGGGACCACTCACGGTAGGGATTTGTTGAAGCGATGGCGTTGAGTGACTTTCGAAAAGTGTTTGTAACAAACCTACTTCGAATAAAACTTATTTCATTTCATTTCATTGTAATTAGGCTGTGCGTTCTACACTTTATTACCCAGAATTACAGGTTATAGACAATATTTACAAAGTTTTAGTTTCGATTTTGTAGTAGACAAAAATTATAATGAATGGTTAAATCAGAGTTCAGTAGAAATTAATTTATTTTTTCAATAACATTGAAAATAAATAAATAATAAATCAATAATAATAACGCTTCACAATCCTGTGATTGATTGTCCATGGCACCAATGACACAGTGAATCCTAGTGTGGGGCTATCCCCACACTAGGATTCCCTGTGTCGTTGGTGCCATGGACAACACACAAAGACAAGAACATTTACACCCAGACCGAGAACAGAAATTCGAACCCAGGAAGGGCCCTTTGGTGCAGCGATCCGGGATGGTAACCATTGCGCCACACGGGTCGTATAAATAAAATGATAAAACTTTATTGAAGTTAACAGTCAGTATGGGCTATGTGATTAGCCCCTTACATTGTAGTAGAAGGCCCAAGCATACTGGGGCAGTTTTAATTTTTAAAGGCGTTGATGGAGTGACTTTTACTAAGAATATTGTACATCCATAATGATACTGTAACTTGGTACTAACTGTTGATGTTGCTCCAAATCGTGGCACTTGGCCACAATTCTACTGTGATCAAATACGTCTTTCTAAGCGGTTTTACGAGCAAAATATCCATACTAATCATAATTAGATGCAGTTACATTGAGGAACATACATGGGTATATCAATCTATAATATATTATGTTTAGAATTATCTATTTTCTGTTTATATAGCCTCAAGAATTTACATAGGTACATACATTTTAATTTCATATTGACACATGACCGTTCGCTTCAAATAGTAACATACATCCATATGTATAAACTTTCACATTTATAATATCAGTAGGATTTTGATACTTATTTGAGTTAAAGTTCATGCATATAAAACGTTGCAATACAACGCGTTGCCATTTCTGACTGTTCTCATTATTGTACAAATGCGGTCCGTATCATATTCCCTGTTTCAAATGAACTCAAGTATCGGTTTCAGATTGTGTCTAAGGCCGTATAACATTACAACATCCATTTCTGCCAGTCAAGAACCTGTGAGACTATTAACAGTATATTTTGAACCAAATGTGTGGTTTTAAGATATATTGAAAACTTAGGTGTTGTCGGTGAGAATTTAGGTGACAGTGTTTCATTGTAATAAAAAAATAAAATAAAATGTGTGCAATTCACACGTGGTAGAAGTGAAACCTTCAAAAACAATTTTTTTTTTCGATAATCGCGACAATATTCTGCATTCGTTTTCGGCATATTTGAAGAAGTTTATTATAAAAAGAAAACAGTCGTAACTACCGCCATCTCTTAACATAATATGAAGAGTAAAATGAGCAGCTAGCGCCATCTATCCAGCAATAAAACGAATCTTCTATCTTGTTCCTCGTGCCATCTATGAATACAACCTAACACTTTTATCAACTGTCGCGATGTCGCTTTTTCGTTTCATCGATTTTCAAATCACAATGATGCTAAATAAGTTTTCACTTCAAAAAAAACCTTATCGCAATGCTGATCAATACAAAAATACATAGCTTAATAACTAAGAATTAAAAATAAAGTTGTAAATACTAGCTCTACCTGCTGTGGTACCAGATACGTGGGTATTATTATAATACAAATGAATCATCAAACCGCCAATGATCAGGAAACTAACAGCTGTCTGTCACATAAATCTCTGCCTTGACGAAGAACTGATTATGGGACCACTTGATTAATCAGTGATAACAACTGAGTCGTTAATTTAGTTATAACCCAAGAAGCGTATCAAGTATTATCAGAGACGTTCTTAAATACAATTAATAATTTTAATAGTGTATACAATTATTTTAACATAAATGCATCACGCCAAATCAAATATAAAATAATGTAATTCCTAGAACTTAAAAAGTGTATTCAAACGTGTCACAAGGTATGCAACCGAGTAAAAAGGCGACTATTAAATTACCTGAATTAGGAACGAACAGAACTATGTATTTATTTATACAACAAAAAATGCCCTAATAAATGCCTAGTTAACCGTTAATTAAGTGTTTTTGTAGTTACCGACACAATTAGCTTTGCCCATATATTTTCCGCTACCGATGTATTACAAGTATTATATCTCACTACGACGTAACTCAATCTATAATGGTTCTTATTGTCGTTCATATAAAGATGTTTAGAGAACATTCGAGTTTGAACCGTAATGAAACTATAATAAAGTTAATGTGTCCAGAATATAAATTATAGCTTTTTGTTATTATCTCTTGGCATTTGGCTCACCTGTCCTTAGACCCCATCATAGGCTTATCGCACTGTATGAAACAATGTTTCATAATAAAAACCTTTTAAGCTTGCATCCCTGTAAGAACCATTTATTAATAATAGGCTTTACGTAGAAACTAATTGATATTAAAGCCGGGTAAAGCTGGATCCATTTGATTAATTGAAATTTAAAAAACTTTTCCTAAAAATATCACCAGTGCATTTATTGACATTTATATTTTAGATATGATGTGCAAGCCTGGATGTCCAAATTCGAAACAATGAGGAATAGCGAAAAGTGCTCAAAGGAGTCCTGGGGTGGATTATAATGAAAAATAAACTGCATCATTACATCATTTGAAAAATCAATATTGCTAGCCGGGAATCATAACCCTTTGATTAAAAAACATACACCTGTATCATTACACCATTCAATAGTGTCAATAACGAGGTTCGAATTCTGGGAAGTGACATACGGTAATGACATACGGCAATGACATACGGCCTGTTAAAAATCAAACTTTTAAGTAGGGGTTGTCCACTTAAATTGTTATTGTGATTTGTGTTAATTATGTCACAGAGTAGGTACTTATGAATTATGTGACATCCATGCCACCCGCGACACAGGTCCTTGATTTCATATGTGTGAATGTAGAATCAGAGACCAGAATAACATAGCCAAACTAGTAACGTAAAAAATCACGTTTTCTCACAGCAGTATTTTGGTTACATTTACTAAAACATTTTATGTCCATCTAACATTATAGTCAAGGATCCCAAGTACATTTTTCGTGAGTAGGTTAATTTTTGATGAGACGCCCAACAATTTCCATATAGAAACTCTCGATTGTGGTAGGTAGGTAACATTCTCAGGTAACATTACATTAACAGACTTAACGAAGATAAATTATACAAATATAATATATCCTAGGTAGTTATGTGAAAACTAACCAAGTCAAATGTAGAGTTTGAATTACATGTTCTTGTGACTAAACTTTTAGGCTCTTCTACACAGAACTTGGCACCTATTTAGATCTCAATTCTATTTTTTTTTGAACTTGGCTCTCATTTCACATTTATGTTTTTATGAGATAGATACCCCTTCACCCCAACTCAGATTTTTTTTTGTTATTTTTTACTAATATAATCAATTAGCAAACCCTGCATGAAAAATGTTTAAGCCGTTTCAGAGATATTTTTTTTATAATTGGTAAAAATATTTATTTTTAAATATGTACTAATGTATAATTATAGGTTTCCCAAAGCGGAGTGAGAGCGATTGCTTGTATTAAATCCAACCTAATGCGACTAGTGGTCAATGTTTTTAGCTATATCAATGGATTCGTTTTAAGTCCCATTGTACGAATATTCATTCCCACTTTATCCTTGTGTTCCGCGGATGTATGATGGATGTCATAAAAACAGTTTTACAAACAACATTGGGTTCAACATTCAACATAACTTGTTCGTTGTAAACTATTCATTCATCATAACTTGTTTGTTGTAACCGCGGTTAAAGTAACTCTTTCAACGGACTTATTAACTAGGATTTTTATTGTATAATTTTACGTGTAATTTTTGACGTGATTGAAAAATATTAACTATTTATTGTGAATACTAAAGTTCATTTGTCCTCAAGATACAAAACTTAAGTACATATATGCAACAATTCATTTATTTCAACATTGATGTGTCTCTGAAGTAATGTTTGAAAAATTTTGTACAGTGTCCCGTAAAAATGGGATCCCGTAATTACGGGACACCCTGTATATAAACAGTTGATGACAACAAGACGAGTTACTTGAAGGTAAGTCTTTACACGTAAGAAATAAATGTCATGCCGGCTACAAGAGAAATGGAAGATGAGCAGGGATGTAGACTTGGACTCAGGAATGGAAAGGTTCCAACCATAGATGTAAAACAACGGTTGACAACGGATATTTATCCAAAGCAGTCGAGCGGTTGAATATCAGTTGTTATCCATTTAATTATGTTTTACAATTTTTACTTTAAATTGTATTATTTGTATGTAATCCATCGTTGCTTCGCTTTAGTAAAATTATGCCTTTTTAGTCTCAGTCATGGCCCATTGAGGTCATTGATCCATGATTGAACGTGCAATAAAAATGAAACCAAAATGTTTGTGCTCATTTCATATTTTATGATGAAATATATGTGTTAGCAATTGATTTTCTTTATCAATCAATCTAACACTTGATAAATAATGGGCTAAGAGAAATCAGTTACCTTCGTATTTTTCTTCTGCTTGACAACCGATTTTCCTTATCTTCGTTTTATATTTACTGACAAGGTTTGGCGTTATTAATTTTTTTTTTACTGTGACATACAGTTAAAAATTGTATGGTCTCAGATATAAGCGAATGTACGAAATATGTAAATAAAACAAAACATCCTATTTCATTATTACATTTGCAAAAATAAAAAAATAAGACAAAATTGAAGGTAGAGTCAAAGGTCTACACGTTATTTTTAAATTACTTTCGATGCCTTGACGCATTTTTGTATTCAAAAAGAACAAAACCCAGGCTCTTAATTTTTATTTGCCCATAGTAATTAAGGTTCTGATTAACGACGTTTTTGTAGACCAAGCCTGCAAAACAACTTGGAACCAACCGCACATGATGCTTTAAATTTTTATGATACGGGACATTTAAGTTCTAATTATTCACATACTACGAAAACTCGATCAATAACAGTTTTTGTGACACAGTATAAAATTAAATTTGACTTGAAACCCAATGGTCGCGACACTGCATTAATAATGTCATGGACTCAGTTTATTTAATCACTTTAAAAACTGTGAAACTAGCTGTTGTATCATAAACGTCTCAACTGCCATACTTGTGACATTGATGTGAAAATACTTCGTTAATTGTACGGTTAATTGCATTTTCGTCTCGTGCTGACGTTGTATTGTTTACACTATTGAGGCTATAATTGACTTACAGATTGCATTATACCTAATCATGTTATCATCATCATCGGGTGATAATAATCATCGAGTTTATTATCTGACTTTTTGTAAACGTCGTCCCTCGCCGACTAAAAGGATCAAGGCTATAGTTCACTAAGACCATTCTCTTAAAAAATGCATTTGATAGTCTTTAAACATCTCTTCAAAACATTAGGTATGAAGAACTCTGAGATCGGCATAATTATGTCACTTGTAAATCTTAGGTTTTACCTCAGAGACACGGTAAATATCTTATTATTTTGTTTTTAATGAGTTTCTGCTCTTTAGCCAGCTGGCGGGTAGTGTGGTAGTGTAGAACGGACTTGAGGATTTTCAAAATTTTTATTATTTTTCCATTAATTTTTTAAGTATTTTTGTAATTTTTTAAGTGATATACCACAGGATACGGTTTGCAAAACAGTTTTTGTTTAGTTTTGATTTCCTTATCTTTTTTAAATTCAGTTGTTTACTTTATACCTTCGTCTTGGGGTCTCAAAAAAGTACTAAATTTCAACTCATTTGGTTCAGTAGTTTCGGAGTAAATTGGCTGTGAACGGCGCGGGCGGTTGCCCAGACGCACGAGTGATCCTATAAGGGTTCAGTTTTTCGTTTTTTCATACGAAACCCTAAAAATAATCAAAAAATGAAGCTTACATTTATATTAATCATAGTTGTGTTACATTTATGTACTATTATGTCTTCTGTGGCTGTATAAAGGTACGTAAGTACTTAATTATTTTAACATTATCGGGAGCATTCCATATGTATGTATATTTAATTTTTTTTTATATCTTATAAGTTAATGCTTGACTACAATCCCATCTGATGGTAAGTGGCGATGTAGTCATTAGTCATTGTATTAATATTACGTGAGCCTTAGACTGATAATAGGTTAATTGAAATTAACGAGTAAGAAAATAATTGTACTATTCCCAAAACCAACCAACCGTCATTGGTAAAACTTAGCATGTTCCAAACGCTAATGGTAAAAGCCCCAAAAATGGTCTCTTTTAAACAAAATCCTTACATTTACTACTAAAACCTATGATTTACCACTATACGAGCTTTTACAGTAATATATACCTACACTGTGTATATTTTTATCATGGACATCCGCGTCAGACCGAAACATGGGAATTTAATTTAATAATTTATAATAATATGTACCTAATTATAAATGATTAACTTGATACATTCATGGATAAATACACATATAAAAAGCATACCTACTTAAAAGATGTAGGTAATTAAAATAAAATTACCTTGATGAATGAGACGGGAAGAAGTTTAAAACTAAAAGGATATCAAAAACAACTGGCATGAGATATGCATGATTTTACGTTCTCGTACACACAATATGAACCGCATTAGATATTGTAGACAATACAAGAACGTTCGTGGGTCCGTGGCGCGACGCTCCGACCACGTCATAACAATAAACGTATAAGTACCTCTAGATGTGTGCAATCCCACATCGATTTTACGTCTAATTGAACGCATTCAATTGAGCATTCAGCTTTGCAAATGCAGTTAATACTTAATAGCATTATGATATGGTGTATTGGTCGAAGTTATGCAAACTGAAACTACCTCAGTACCATACTGTAGGTATAGCACTAAGTAGCCTTATCAAAATTAAACATTGTAAGGAAATTGCTACGGAATGGCATAATATAGGTAGGTTTTTATTACGACTTTTTCTAATATTACCTAGTAACCACTACACATATAATCAAATTTTTTTTAACAACTTAAATGAAGTTTGAGTTTTTTTTAATGTCCAATGTACTTTTAATTTATTTTGTTTCATAAAGTTCTCATGTAAAAAAGCCAAACATAAAAAAAACTTCAAATGAAGACATCCTTTCCAATAAAATAAAGAATCAATAACAATAAATAATCAATAACAATAAAAGAAGAATCATCGAAATCGGTCATTTTTGTCGAGCATAATTATAGTTAATGCAAAAAGACTTATATGGTTTTCTCATGGATACTGTTGTCAGATCTCGCTCAAATTTAAGTGGAACTACATGACAAGCACCAATCAAAATCGGTTCACTCACTATCTATCTATGTCTGTGGTTCTGTCTGTCTGGTTCCAGTCGAAAGTTCTGAGGTAACAAACATAAAAAATACAGTCGAATTTAGAACTTCCTCCTTTTTTGGAGTCGGTTAAAAATAGTCGCATTCACAAATCCTACCCAATCAATTCTAAGTATCCTAGATAATGATCTTTAATAAGTTTCAATCTGAGATATTGACGGCATAGAATACTGTACCGAATGTCATGCCGGCAAACTAAGGTGTCGTAAGAAGCGATAGCTAGCTCACTTGGTGGTAAGGCTTTAGATAAGGATTAAGGATATCAGTACCTTTTTATTACTGGTATTATTTCTTTTCTAAGGCTGCTACTGCTAGCCAGCTACCAAAATCTTGTTTTAATCAGCTGCCGAATTACTTGTCGTGTTCCAGCTAGAGGTTTGCGTGCCAGTTCTTTCTTTCTTTTACTCTTTTCTTTCTCGGTCGGTGACTCATTGGTGATGCCTTTGGTATTGTCGATGTCCATGGGCGATGGTGGACACTTACGTGGTGGATCGTCATCATTGTGAGGTTAGTAAAGTAACATCAAAAAAATAACACCGAGTATCAACGGAATCTATTTTATCGTCTTCATGTAAATCTCGCACAGATAGAAAAACATTAAAAAAATACTTTAACCTTTATATCGACTAAATGTCTAATCTATTTAAATCATCAAAAAAAATTAAGTGCCACCCATTCAACCCTATCATAATCTTGTTATTGTTGTTCAACTGCAATAAAGGATTCTAACTTTATTTATTTAGACTCATTTACAAAATTACATGTAATGCAAACTTACAAAACTAAACCAGGCCTTTTAATTAAATAGCAAATGCAATTTTAGTTACTAATGAGCACAGCAAACTTTAAAGAAGTGCATAAACATTTAAAAAGAAAAAACATTTACGTTACATGTTAAATATGTAGTAAGTACAGATAGGTTAGGTATAGCCAAATATTTACATTGTAAGAAAGAAAAAAAAATGATTTTCACAATGCTTAAATTCAATCAAAAAACATATATATATTAATAAACAATCAAGAAATGTATTTTGGAAAACGCTTAGAGGATTTATGGAGACTTGGGATTCAGGATCTTACTTATTTTGGTTTTAAACACCGGTAGTGTATCGTGAAAGATATATATAAATATAAGAGAAAAACAACGTTGTTGCTAAGGTGTACATATTATCTTAATATGCTCTTTTCTCATTTGGACATCACAACCAAACCCTGTTGTTGTATTATCGCGGTAACATATTTCGCACTTACCCAAACGAAAACTGATTACTTGCTATAATTTCGTTGCCGTGTCCATTATTGAACGGAATCATTGCAGGTTAATCAATTTAGTAGTGTGATAACCTGTGGCTTCAGAAATGTTCGTATGTAGCTACGTTCATAACCAGTCAAAACATTTCACATGTGAAACACACATCAGTTGAAATCGTTAATCTAACCCGGAGTTTAGTTTTGAAAACTTTTACTATTATAAATTTTCATTAGTTTTGTTTCAATTTTATACTTGTTCGTAAAATAACAAACATCATTATGAGATTGTTTACTCCGTCATTAAAAAATAAACATACCTACTCTAACAAGTTTCTAATAGGTATTACAAGTGTTTCCACTAATTTAATGATTTTTCATTTACATTTATACCTACACATTGTGGAAAAACTTGATTTGAATGACTCTTATCGAAATTGATTATCTTGCTAAAATGGCAACATATCGCACCAAAATAAAATTTTAATTTGCATATGGCGACGTCACGCCCCAATATGGTAGAATCATTACCATTATTCGGCGGAATATCGCGCGAACGTAATTTGGGCCCATTTATCTGGAAATCCGGTGGGAGGTCACGGCGAGTCCACAATAAAAGCCGGGTCCGGTAGCGCAGTTTAATTGAGTCCTCCGACCTCATAATCCGAGGCTGGACCCGCCCGCTAAATGTTATTTATAAGTCAAACTCCACAACTCCGTTGTACACATTTTATCCTGATTCGCAGGGGTGAGGTTTATGTTACCAGGTGTTTTAGCGTTGCCCGTATTTTTACTTTTATACGATTCTACATTAACTCAAAAAGTACTATATGGTCTTTTATACAGTTTAATTAATTCATAGTGAGTGACAAATAAAGGTTAAATAAAAATAACTGATAAAAAATGGATAGCCGCGTAACAACTGATTCTGATGCGGTTACTATTTTACGAGCATAGGATCATGTTTCCCGAAGCGAGGACAGGTTGATATATAAAGGCAAACAAGTTATTAAATTAAATAATACTCGTATAATAATAGCATTAGTATTCAGACTTATTGCATATGTAAATAAAGAAGCACAGAGATAACGATATCATTTATAAATCTGATTAGTAAAGTAAAAGATTTTGGAATGAATTGACCTAGTAATCAAACCCACACAATCTGTAAAAAACGTAAAAAGAACCCGTAAATTATTTTTAATCATTTTCATAAATTTTTTGTAAGGAAGAGAAGTAAAAATATATGACGCTATTGCGCATTGAAGATTTGGTTACTCACCAAATACAGCATCAACAAGTAATGACCAAAAAAAACTTATTAATGCTCCCTGACACTACAATCCATTGCATTATTTGATTTATTTTTATTTATTGATACTTCAAACAATGGCATCTCACAGTCACCATATTTATTTATTTTTAATTTCACTTACCTAAGAACACTTGGATTGTCAAGATTAATCTAACGATATCTTAATTATATCCATTCGTTCAGCGGTTTGGAAGATATGACGTAATAAAGAATATTACATGCATACATACAAGTTACGCGCAAAAAAACCCTTTCTGGCAGTCGGGTAAAAATTGAACAGAGGGTTCTAAAAGATTCGCGGTTGTTTGCCAGATATGTTAAAAACACCAACACTTGATCTCCCACTAGTACCGAGAGAATGAACTGGTTGGTATGGAGTCCAGAGACCTCCAACAGAGTGTCGTAGCGTCGTCCGTCTTTTGTTTTGTTCAGAGCCTTAAGAATGGGTGGTATTAGACATTGCGATTCCCATAAATTAAAAATTCACTGGAACAGCGTTGTAGAGTATGCTCCATCTCAAGTATTTTTCAATTACGATCCAGAAACACTAGAAGCTCCGCTCAAATGGGTAACGTTACTTTCAATTTTCCTCCGTCAGTTTGAATCTAGTACAGTAATTAATTTGCAGCGATTACGGCTATTGCTTTTACGCTTGTTATTAAACTTGTCGATAATTTAAGATGGAACATGAATCTCAAATTGCAGCGTCGTGCTCGATTGCGTTTTCGCGCACGCTTAAATTGTGTTCGTCGCGATCGATTACTCGACGCCTTTTCATTTAATTTGTTTGCTATGTACGGAACGGAGGAACAGTCGAGGTTTCGTATTCGCGTGAGTTATTTTATTTTCCATTTAGCCTACAATTAGGATAAATGTCCCCATTCATGTCTACGATGTTTTCAATACAACACACAAAGTGTAGTCATTCAAGGCTCGCGATCATTCTTGGTGGGTCTAGAACCGATCAAGTGACTAATTATTGTAGCAAGGGACATTTTAATGCTATTTTACGAGTATGTAGCTATGGCACGTTAATATACTTTACTGTTTGGAGTGCTTGGTTGAATGTGAATGTAACAGAATGAATGTTGAATGGTCTTAATCCATGTGGCGAGTCAGTCAGTAAAATCACAAGGGTAGTAATCATTAGTAATGAACTACTCGCAAAGTTATTAACAATAGGAAATTCGAATTCTGTATTATCGAGGCAAACCACCTGACGACAATTGAATTGAATTGTGTTAAATAACCATTAATTTTATTGCTCCGAGTGCTCGTAGGATTGATATTTATCAAGCGCTCAGGGGTTCGTGTTTCATGCATCTCTAATGACCTAACGATAGATAGCCGGATTGAATGTATAGAACGAAAACAATCCCCATCGGAATAAAGTTCCTGACGAATTATTAGCGCGTGCAACTCTCATTGCGGGTATTTTAATTGTTTGGAGTAAGGGTTTGACAGATGTTTCACTATAATATTAAATTCAGATATGTCTTGGTAACATTTAAGTGAGTGGTGATTTGACTATTATTATTTCCAAATTTATGTAATGGTTAATTCTACGAAAATATTGAAGAATTATTTTTTCAAAGACAAGCTAGAGTAGTACTCAGATTGAACTCAGAAATAAGTAAGACTATTAAATTAAATTAACTATAAGAATAAAATTCTTAGTTTCTAATTTTGAAAAAGATTTACTAAAGTTACTTTACTAAAATTTATTCTTTTTACTGTTATTTTAATGACTTTTTTATTGTCTGGCATCTACAAAGGTAAATGTAATGTTGAGGTGTAATTAATTTCCACAGTAGTCACGTCACATTTCGCAGAGCAGTAAGCACATTTAACACCTCTTTTTATAACCATGACCTTTAGTGCTGTAAGGCCTGTAAGTGATCATCGTAATGATCAAGTTTTCCCCCATGTGATCTCAATTCTTCTCATGTACGTGGAAATTTTATACAATTCGATTAAGTTTAACGATCAATATTCAAAATTTTAATTTAATCTCAAATATTCTATTAGCCATGATTTTCATGCGATTTTTTCTGATTAGCGAAATAATTTGAGATTGCCGTGAAATAAATTATGAAACGTAATAAAACGTAAAACTGTGTACGGTTACTATTTGTCAATGTTCCCAAAATGAAGCGAGAGCGGTATCTAGTTATATATAAAGTGGGATATGTAGGAGGCACTCAAGTGTGCCTAAATAATCCTATTCAAGCCAGCGCAAGCGTTAGTACATTGGACGACACAAGCCGACACTATGAAAATATGTTTGCTTTTGGACCACGCTTCTAAGTGGATAGACATTTCACGAAAGGCTTACGAGAACATTGTTAATTTTCCAAAACAAATTTGAGTTTAACAGTTTGAAAACTTTGTCTTGATATTATTGTAGGTTGTGACGAAAGCTTTCAAATTGCGATCATTTCCCAAATTGAATGAAGACATTATACATTTTAAAAACAACATGATATTCGTTTTCACGCACAGGAAAATCGCCAAGCCCAGAAGAGGGGATAGAATAAAAGATTAAAAAAACATTGTATATTGGGAATATCAATTTTGTTGTTACATTTAAAATATACATCTATCAACGTGGTATGGCGATACTCACACTTAGCAGCCAGCTACCTTCTTACTCGTTTAAAGTTCCTTCACAACATATAGTAGGTACCTCGATTTACCATAACAGCGCTTAAAGCGTTTTAATTTTTCTAGAGCTGTGTAATTTTCTGGCAAATAGTGATTGTTTAAAATGGTTCACTCAATTGATCACGCATGTATCTAACCGTTCAAATTAAAATACGACTCCTGTACGTCAAGCATCAAAAATAAAACAAGAGTGGCGTTTACAGACCAATCATTATAATGACTGGTTATCGATTTGTTGTAGCGTGCCTCTAAAGGACCAGAATTTAGAGCCGCCGGCTATTCCGTACCTAATCTATGTTCGGGCCTACCGTCACGATATCGCCGACTTATCTCCGTCGTTCGCTCTTATAATTTTGTAAAATTCATATAATAACATCTGATAACAATCTAATTATTATAATGTCCTCTTTAACATATCCCGTTGACCGAAGCGAAATTGGAACGGTGGACCCCAAGATGGGATAATTCCTCCGCTAATGTAATGGAAATTATGAGATCAGCTTTATGCCTTTTAACCGTGCTTTTAAAATAAACACATTACTTCATCTCGAGTCCGGTTTACGAGGCGCATTCCTCGTGAAAAAGCATCATATTCTAACGCGCAGCCAGGTAGCCGATGTTCTTCAATTAAATTAATCAGAAACGACTGTAAGGCGCTCTTAAAATGCTCCTTTAATGGGCTTGTAATTGAATTCTTGCGTAGATCTAAGACGGCGTACCTACTAATTTGTTCCTTGATGTTAGGCTGCTAGATCCTTTATGGTTTGATCTACGTGCACTTTAAGAACGATGATCATAAAATTATCTGTTTTCGCGTTTCCTACATAAGCGTCTACTACTACTATGGAAGTATAAGAGCCATTTTCTTTGTTTATTTTTTCATCTGCTAATAGAAAAAGCGTGGAGGTAGATGAAAAAACTGAATTAAAA